>CABHPH010159797.1:0-40406 GCA_902168325.1 Peromyscus nudipes
TCAAGAAGTTCAATTGCAGAATGCCCGTGATATTCTTCCATAACGTGTTTTCAAACAAATAGGCTGTGATATTTTGAAACTTCATTATCTTAATATTATTAATTTTTAAAGACATTATATTAAATTGGGTTTTGTGTTACTGATCTGTAATCCAAGCATTTGTAGGCTGAGGAGAAAAGACATTTAATTTGAGACCAGGTTGGGTTACAAAAGAATTCTATGTCAAATTGAGCAACATAACAAGAAATCATCTCACAAAACAAAACAGCAAAAAACAATAAATAAATAATTTAAAACAATAAGAACAACACCATGTAGAAAATGGTACCTTAGGCTTTTATATGTGTGTGTTTACCTATATGTTTATATTCAAATATGTACAAGCGTTTCTGGAGGCCAGCTGCCAACATTAGTGGTTTTCCCAAACCACATTACAGATTATTTTCTAGGACAAGTTCTCTTACTGAGCTTGAATCTCACCAATTCGGTAAGACTTGTTGACCAGCATGACCACAGAGTCCTTCTGTGTTGAACTTTCTGGGACTGGAGTTATAGCATGCATTGCTATGCCTGAATGTTTACATAGATAATTTGTATCTAAATACAAATACTCTTACTTGAGCAACTATTTGAATCATCTTACAAGCCCCCAGATATTTTAAAAGATATTGTTATTATCTATGGTTGTGAGCAAGGATGTTGGAGACCATGGGAAATAGATTGAATTTCCAGTTGTCACTGTTGACCTGTCATGAGCTAAATATTGCACTAAAGATATTACAGCCATTTTATTCATTTGTAATTAATGTTCCATTGTTTCTATTTTACTATCAGAGTCCATAGAAGCCACTCTCTTTACTAAGAACAAACAATGGCTCCAGGATTTATAAACTAGACCGTAGCCCCTCAATGATTACTGACCATTACAAAGGATTCTTTCTAGTGGATGCCACAATAAGCCCAAACAAAAATGAACCAAGAAGTAAAATAAGGCAGCATAAGAGAAGAAATACAGGAGGATAATCCTGAAGAATGATGTCTTTGTGGTTGGGTATTATGAACTTCAAAATTTCTCATCATAAAACAATTGTTATATAGGAAACACTCAACATTCAATTTATGTTCTACTTGAGGTTTTCTTTTAATGGTTAAAGAAACTTATGACAGCTTAATACATATTTAATTTAAGATAGTGAACAACCAGAATAACTATGAAAATAAAAATGTTACTATAAAGATGATATTCAGTTTTCAATATAAATTAAGTCATTGAAATATACATAAACCATTTGACCAAAAAGATAGGATTTTATTGTTACATACACAGAATATAATCAAAGTAGAATTCTCATGCATTATGGCCAATATTTTTTTCAGTATGATAATTAAAAGAGTTCATTGGGGGGACACCCAGATCTCCCTTGGGAGGGGATATGAGTGGACTGAGGGTAGGTGGGTATGGGAACTTGAGTGATAAGGTTGGGTGTGGGCACTGAGGGGGAGAGTTCTGAGGGAGACTGCTGCAGGGGCAAGGGGCATTTCCAGTGAGTAGAAGTCTGGCTCATGGTAATCTCCCTAGGAGTCTATAGGGAGGACCTCAGCTTAGAGTCCTAGCAATAGTAGATAAGGAACCTGAACTCTCTGTCTCTTGTAACCAGATTGGTGCCTGGCCCAATTGTCACCAGAGAGGTGCCGCCAGGAACCTATGGAGGGAGATGCAGAGATCCACAGCCAAACATAAGGCACAGTTTGGGAAAGTGTAAGATATGGTTTTTCTTTCCAGTCCCCATCTCATTGTATCACACCATGTTACCTATTTTATTGTGAATTGTTTTGATTTCCTTACATTAAGATTTTCAATATTTTGTTCTTGTACATATTCTAGTCCTAATATTATGCTATTGTTTTATACATTATTTTATTTTGAAAAAATATAATTTTATCTCCATTTTAGCTAAAGCTTAGCATAGAAATCATAGTCTCTGGAGTGATAGACGTCATTTTTCCATCTTATTATGAATGCTTCGATTCACCTGATGAGGAAAGCTATCTTAAACTGAGATGCTCCCCTGTGTTTTAGTGGTAAAATACCAGAAGAGTTGCATTATGTCTAATGTCTGTATGTGGACATAACTCAGGTTGGGAGTGTTGTCATGGTTAACACGACTGGATTTTGAAGCTTATAAGCTCCTATTTGGCCACTATGAGCACTATATGAATCAGAGAAAAAAGTTACTGGAGAAAGAATCAACTCCTTCCTCCGGAAGTTTCCATCTGGATATCAACAGCATATGCCTGTGTCAAAACAAAGTTTGTTAGGCTTTATTCTCTCTCCTTTTGTTCTTGAGTTTTGTCCAGTGGTATTTGAAAAGATGATGCAAGTGGTGTCTATATAAATTTTGCATCATGAAATGGAGGGCATATGTATCTACTGGTCACAGGACCTATCATGTAATGAGCCTAAAAAAGCCATTTTCATGGTTTCCATCCTTTGAAGATTGGCATACAGCAAAAGAAGAGCAGTCTGTTTCCCTCAGATGCAATAAAATTGACCAAACTGTTTCAAGAAACAATAAGCTGTTCTCTAATAGAGACAAATTCTTCTTCTTCTTCCTCTTCTTCTCCTTCTCCTTCTCCTTCTCCTTCTTCTCCTCCTCCTCCTCCTCCTCTTCCTCCTCCTCCTCCTCCTCCTCCTCCTCCTCCTCCTTCTTCTTCTTCTTTATTGAGACAGGGTTTCTCTGTGTAGCTTTGTACCTTTCCTGGAACTCACTCTATAGCCCAGGCTGGCCTTGAACTCACAGAGATCACCTGGCTCTGTCTTCTGAGTGCTGGGATTAAAGGCATGTGCCACCACCACCTGGCCTAGAGACAAATTCTATAAACACAAAGATATACACAGATTCATAAAAACGTAACTATATACACACTCACACATGCATAAATATGCAAGTGCAATAGTGGTAAGAAAAGTTATTTTATCACAGATTTATTCTTTAATAATTAAGAACTGTTTCCAAATGGGAATGTGGTTATATTTTAAAATTGTAAGGAAAGAAGATCTCATAAAAGCATAATTCTGTGTTATGCAGTTAAAGTTTATCAGTAGTAACCATCCTATATACTGATATGTAAGTAAATTGTGAAGAAAACTCATCGACAACAGATCAACAGAGAGAGGCTTAAAATGATGAAAGGGAAAAAAACATAGTACTTTAAGGAGAAAGACATAGAATGACAAAACAGTCATCCAAGAAATATGTCATTAGGAATCATTTAAATGCTATGTTCATTTAGCTGAATATTTATTGGAGGAGAAGTTTCTTCTTGCCACCATAGGTGATAATTAACCCAGAGCCCCACAATTGGACAATATGCAGAGAATAGGAGACTTTGAATGCTTCAACTCTAAGTGGGTCGTCTTTGGGACACCCCTCTCCTCAAACCTCAGGCATCTATGTGGATGAGAAGGCAGAAAGATTGTAAAATATGGTGTGCGTGTGAGTGTGTGTGTGTGTGTGTGTGTGTGTGTGTGTGTGTGACGCCCAGAAAACAGTGTTTTCCTGACAAAATAGGGTTGGTGCACATGTGAACTCACAGAGTCTATGACAGAATGCACAAGACCTACTCAAGTCAAACCAGGCACTGAGAAGGTGAAGCATGCACAAGGTGCCAACCCTAACCAAAAGAGGAATTTTTGTTTTCTTCAAGAGAGTACGCTGGGCATATCAACCACATTCCAAGTCAAGTCCCATGTTCAGGAGTAGTTGAAAAACATGACTTAGACTCCATGTTGTTTAGATTTTTAATTCAACATGGATTTTGGTCTCTTTTGCTTTGTTTTTATGGGAGAAAACAAACTCAAAATTGGGTGTGTAGAGAAATGGGGGAGGAACTGGAAGAAGTTATAGAGATAAAGAGGTGTATGATAAAAATATAATGAATGCAATTCTCAACAAATACATATGTCTGAAAATAGAAACAAAAAGTTTTCCATCCATCCCTGGTCCCAACAACTCTTGCTCACATAAACCCTCCTCCTTCTCGCCAATTGGACTCCTGGAGCTCCACCCAGGGCCTGACCATGGATATCTGCATCCAGTTCCCTCAGTCACTGGATGGGGTTTCTAGCACTACAATTAGGGTGTTTGGCCATCCTATCACCAGGGTAGCTCAGTTCGGGCTATTTCTCGACCATTGCCAGCAGTCTATTGTGGGGGCATCTTTGTGGATTTCTGTGGGCCTCTCTAGGACTTTGCGTCTTCCTATTCTCATGTGGTCTTCATTTACCATGAACATTCCTTGTGGGATGAGTGGCCAAATGAATGGAAACACATGAACTGTGAACCAATGGCTGAGGGGCCCCCAACTGGATCAGGCCCTCTGAATGGGTGAGACAGTTGATTGGCTTCATCTGTTTGGGAGGCATCCAGGCAGTTGGACCGGGTCCTGTGCTCAGTGCATGAATTGGCTGTTTGAAACCTGGGGCTTAGTAGAGACCCTTGGCTCAGCCTGGGAGGAGGGGACTAGACCTGCCTGGACTGAGTCCACCAGGTTGATCTCAATCCTCAGGGGAGTCTTTGTCCTGGAGGAGATGGAAATGGGGGGTGGGGGGTAGGGGGCGGGAGGGGGGAGAACGGGGGAATCTATGGCTGATATGTAAAGTTGAATTGTATTGTAAAATTTTAAAAATCATATAAAAATAAAATAAATTAAAAAAATAGAACAAGCAAACAAACAAAAAAGTTTTAAAATATAAAAGTGTTTAAAGAATAAAAAAGTCACATTAAGTTTGAACGTTTCACCTGATGTCTGAGGTTGGAAATATGGACAATAATTTGATTATGACATTTTTCTGGGCAGAGCAGAAATAGGTTATTGATTGTAGCATACTGACAGATACATCTCGGAGGAGGAAATATTTCACGTTTCCATAAAAAAAAAAACCTGAAATTTACAGAGATATGGATACACCCAACTCTTTTAAAATCTTTACTTTCATATCTTCAGGATATTTTGATTTTTTACAAACTGTGATGGAAAAATGTTTAACATTTATAACAAAAAAAAATCTATGACCTACTTAAATTTCAATGTTTCAACTAAAACAAAATTTTTTCTCATTTATTCAATGTAGAAAAGAGATATTGAGAGGATCAAAAAAAGATAAAAAAGATTGGTGGTTCAGTAACAGTTTAGCTTTTAGAGAATGAAGGCATTCAATGAAAGAATTTTTCTTTTTTCTCTGTGTAGCTTTTACTGTCCTGGAACTCACTTTGTGCAGCAGGCTGGCCTTGAACTCATAGAGATCCACCTTGCTCTGCCTCCTTGTGCTGGGATTGTCTGAAAGATTTTTTCTTAAAAGTAACCTATTGTTTTAATTTAATGAAGACATTTAAAACTAATTGTTATTACACAATTTAGAGATAAATGTAGCAAACTTGTTCACATATTTCCTCAATAATTTCACATAAAGATGAAAATGTAGGCACTAATATGCATTTAAACAATATTACAATTGCACAGTCTATGCTGGTCGACACAATTTTGCTTTATTCTGAGTAGTCTGTAAGTATTTTTCCATAGCAGTAAATATTTGTATGTGTCTTAAAGTTTTTGTCATTTAACATTTTATTTGTTATAATTTTGTGCATTAAATGTTGACAACATATTTTAAAGTATATATGCATAACTGAATTGCTAATTAACATGTGTATTCTTTCAACTAGTTATTGTTTTTTAGATGACATGAGTATATTAAATTAAAAATTATTATTCAGATTGTACATATAAAAATTGAAGTAGTAGAACCTACCGCACCATGTGTGTCCACATTAATTATTTGATGATATAGTCAAGTGCAGCCTAAATACTTTATCTTGTTGTTCGTTAAATTTGCTCATGTTATTCTGAGAAGAATGCTCTCCTTAAAGGGATTTTCAATTAGAAAGTTATGTTTCTAAGAAAGTGTTGCTTCTCATTAGCTTTGGTAAAAAATGCAAATCCCTTCAGATTTCAGAACTTCATTTTCTTATGAGGGAAATGAAATCCATGTACTAAATATTCAGTTAATATAAATTAAAAAAGAGAAATAGAACCAGTTTTCTAATTTCACCCCACAAGGAGACATACCCCGGCCCCACCACAAATTATATGTAGACCATAGGAAAATAAGTTCATCACTTAGGAAAGAGCCTCCTTTGTAACACTGTGAAAATGTAAAGTTAAAACATCTTTGACTGTGGAAGCTTTATCATAATAAAATGGTTTAATTTCCCTGAGCATGAAATATACTCTCCAAGGAGCCTACCTATTAATGACATGCTATGATTAATTAATTGGTTCTGGGAACTATTATACCATATTAGTCACTTTCATATTAGTGTTCCCAAGAGTGGCAAATAAATAAGACAGTGATTTTGCTTCTACATGTCCAGTGATTTCCTGCCAAGATATTCTGCTGACATGAACTTTCTCTGCAGTTTTTCACTGTGCATTTTCTCAGCCAAGTAATTCAAGAATGTTTGATAGAAAAGTTGTCTGTTCTATCCGGAAAGATTAACCCTCATATCTTTTCTTTTGTGTGTGTGCTATAGGCACACATTTCCTTTGGAGGCATGACAATGGATGACAAGTTGGGTTACTCACAGTGCTACCTGTGGTAACACTGTGGCCAATGATAATGTGACAAATGATTGTCTTCCTTAATACCAATTCCAAGTCTATGGTAATCTGTGCAATGATAAATAATCCTCCATTTTTTTCTAGTTATGTCATTGCTGTCAATTTAAAAAAAATGTTTTCACAACTTACAGCACAATTTTGCTTTTCCCTTATTGCATCAGAAGTGTGAGTGGTGTTATTTATTTTCTTGCATAAATAAGCATAAGTTAAAGACACTTAATTTTTAAAAAGTTCTAATTAGTGAGGCCTGCATTTGTTGACATGCCATCATTGGACTTTACACATCAGAGACTGAGAGGAATCTATGAGATTATTAATTAGTCACTGCTTATTTTGGTACTTACATGTAATGAAATTATGTCTTTAAATATCAAAACATAACTTAATAACACATTAATATATTTATATCAAAGTGTTTAATTAATGAAATATGTCCTTATTTAAAATAAATAGCTTTCAGAAATATTGAATCAAAATTTCTTATCATCCATAAAAAATACATAGATATAATGAGATGATATAATGAGATCAGAGATATTAACTTTGCAAAGTTCACATGTTCATTAAATTATGGTCTGAATTTTCAGACATCAGACGTACTGTTATTTTCTATGCTGCATTGATCCTATTCATTGAAATGGCCTTCAAGAATAAGCAATAAAGAGATGAAGCCTTCTTCTTCACTCATCCATCAGAAACACATACCCTTGATAAAAATCTTATGATGAGACAAAGACTGGATACTTTAACGCAGTTTCAAAATGAACCCAAATTATCATCAATTTTACAGTGAATATGTTTTACATTCACTCTTTTAGCAGCTCTTAGGATCATGGAATATTGTTAACCACAGGCATTAAGATGTACAACAGCTAACTCAGCTTTCCTCCTGTATAACAAGATGTGTATCATTTGAGCTAAGTCTCCTCCTTTAAATTTTTAAAAATTATTTTTGAGGTTATAAAATATAATATTTTATTTATCCCTTCCCTTTTTTCTCTCTAAATCATCCTGTAGGCTTCTCCTTCTGATCCTTCAAGGGTTTTTTTGCCTCTTTTTCCACTAATTGTTATTGAGTGCATGTATATGTATATGTATAGGTATAGGCATATGTATATGTATATGTATGTACATATATATTCTTAAGTATATGCAGTCATGTGTATAATAATATTGCCACTCCCTTTGGGGGCCATTTTCTTTCAAACCACCACACTTACCATAATGTTTTCCACATTTATTAATACTGTTACAAATATAGGATTTTTTTATTCATGTACGTGTAATTAATTAATTAATTAATTGGTGAATTTTAAGTCAGTGTCTCCTTTGGGCAAGGCTTGACTCAAAGGAGCTATGCAACTGAAGATTCCTTTGACCTTCTGATCTTCCTATCTAGACTCCAGAGCCCTGGTGTTACAGGAGCTGGTCATCACTCTCAGTGTCTGTAGTGCTGAGAATCAAACCGAGGGTAACTTGAACAGGACACAAGCAACTATCATTTCTTGTTTGAATTGCTCCTATCAGTTTTAAAGCCTAATCTTAAAATTTTTTGTCTTTTAAAATGTGTGATTAATGATTTATTACTTATGTATAATACATTAACTCACTTTTACCACCTAGCTTCTCCTCTGTTCCATTACCCTGGTAAAGACCCTCATTCCTACAAGCACCCTTCATAGACTCAGGTCTTTAAGTTTTTGTGTTGTTACTCACTAAGATTAGACAAGGACATCTGTGTGATCATGGGTTTTAACTGTTCATCAGTTCATAATGGACTAAACTATGGATATAGACATAAAGACAATGACTATCTCCCCATCAATTCAAAAGTCAATAGTTCTTCAGGGAGGGATAGATTGTCATGAACTCCTCCTCAACCCACGATTGACTAATAACAGTCCAATCTTGTACAGGCCCAGAGGAGGCTACCTAAGAAGCTGTGGATTGACCAGGTTTGTTGTCATAATGTTTAGTTCTTTGAATTAATTATACTCTAAAGTTTAGTTCTCTGATGGATATATAGCTACACAATCTTTTCTCCCATTGTATTTGTGACCTCTTCACCCAATTGAAAGTATATTTTACTAGATAGAAACTCTAAAAATCCATTGATCATTATTCTTCAATGTTGTCCTAAGTTCTGACTGACCAGAAACTGTTTAAGATGTCTTTTTCTATGTCTGATTTTATTCCTTTACCAATTTCAAAGTCTCAAGAAAGAGAAAGAGAAGATTCAGTTTAATTCCATATGTGGGTATAATCTTTTGTTATTCTTACTGAAAAGGTAGTTTTTTCTCTAATATATATTTTGGCCCCAAAAGTTTGATCAAAATATTATGACTTGAAAAGTTATGGACCCATAAGATCAAAATACCACACTGCTGCTATTTCCAGAAAGACATGTGGTCAAAGTGCATTCTAAGTATTTTTTTTTATACTCACTGACTGGTGCTGCTCTCCCTTTAGAACACAGAGGCATCTTTGTGTACAGGGTGATGGTTTATGTGCAGTCTCCTATATGGTCAAAGTGCTGAGAGTAAGTGAGTGATGAATGCTAATCTTTAAAGAGGATCTCTCTCTCTCTCTCTCTCTCTCTCTCTCACACACACACACACATACACACACACACACACACACTCACTCACTCACTCACTCACACCACGGCCCTGATAATATCATAGAAAAAGAACAGAACTAATTTAAGAGTCAGAGGACAGGGAAGATTGCCACAGAATGTGTCCATATAGGCACATCATTGTCATTGTAGCTATACTACTTACTTCTCTGTCACTATGAGAAAATACCAAGACTAAGGTAACTTATAGAATAAAGAGTTTATTGGGACTTATGTTTTCAGAGGGATGAGAGTCCATCATTGTAGAGAAATATGGAACAAATGGCAGGAATGACAGCAGGAACTGATTGCTGAGAGCTCACATCTTGATCTACAATCATAAAACAGAGGAAGCAAACTAGCTGGAGGCAAGGCATTTTAACTACCAATGCCCACCCTCAGCGTCATACTTCCGCCAGCAAGGTCATCCCTTCTATACCTACCCTACTTGCACTGCCAACTGGGGATCATGTACTAAAATGAAGTCTATGGTGGACCTTAACAATTCAAACCACCACAGTAGTTACTAAGACATGGTAGCTATGGATACCTACATAAGATTGGTTCCTCCAACTTCCAAATACAGATAGAAGGGATAGTCATGAGGTCCCACCCACTCATAGGACATAAAAATATGCTATAAAAGGGGGTTGTCATTTTCTTTGCCCATGAAATTACTAGAGGATTGTGTGAGAAGAAGGGAATCACAGAGACAGGAAAAGGTAAATTAGAGGGTATTGGGAGGTGAATACAATCACAGAGACAGGAAAAGGTAAATTAGAGGGTATTGGGAGGTGAATACAATAACAATCATTGCATATACATATATATATATATATACATATATAATGAAACTGACAAAACAGAGAAACACAAAAATACAAAAATAACTTATGAAAATTTTAATGAAATTAAACACACTAATAATAAAAGGATAATGAAAATATGCAATTCTTAATTCAAGTAAAACATATTTTTGCTTCTATGAATCTCAAGAGCTTTACCAAAAAATTAACTTACTAGTCTGTTAATATAATAAACAAAAATCATATTAAGAGTAATACGTATATGTAAACATGTCTGTATACACACACACAGAGAGAGAGAGAGAGAGAGAGAGAGAGAGAAAGCCAAATCAGGATTTGAAATGAATTACAAAATTTAATAGTATTTAAGTATTTTAAGAGTATTTAAGAGTTTTTAAAGCACTGTAGATCATTTCTTCCTTGATCACTTTAGTGATTGTTTGAATAGAATCGTCTTCTACTAATTCATTTGCCCTCTGAGTTCATGCATATTTATGTGCATTTTTCCTAACCTTACTTCCCTGATAGAATTTAGCCACTTGTGTATCTGTATATAGATTCTGCAAAATCTTGCCTAATTCATAAATTAATGTCTCATTCATAATTCAGCACATGTTAATTAGGAACTGTTATAGCCATCATAATTCTATCAGTAAATCCTTAAACAACAATTACCTTCATTCAGAGGATTGACAGAACCTTTAAAATGACTCTTTCAAAAACAACAGATTTATAAAGACATGACCTTTTATTATTTCTACTGTTTTTAAAAAACAACTTGCTTGTATATATATATATATATTATTAATTATTCACAACTGTGAGACAAGTTGAGATAGCTTGATAGATAGTATCACTTGGCTTACACAAAATGACTTCAAGTTCTGTATGATAGTTTAATTATAGGAGCATATTATTGATGTGATATCTGAAGACATCAACCTAGAGTAATTTAGTTGCTCTCTTCTCTTGACTAATGAACATGAGTAAGTAAACTTACCTAAAGTGTTTCAGTCAAACAGAACCTATAAAGTCGTTTGGCTTCAAACTTTTTTATGCCATCCTTTGGATTATACAGTCAGATACATAATGGATCAATTTCATTAGCTTCAAAGATATGAAATGACATTTGGCACTATTTTTTCAAATTATTTTTTACCCTTGGAGTTTTTCGGACATATAAAAATAGTCTACAAAAAAGATCACAGATGAAAAAAATAAAAATTCAGAAGGAATAAAATTTTAGCAAGAGAATATGAATGACAATATTTATTTTTACCACAAAAGAAAAAGAAGATAAGGAACAGTAGGAAGAAGATGTTGGGATCTTAGTTAGAATAAAAAGTACTGACCAAGCATGCACAAGACCCTGGGACTGACCCACAGCACTAGTTATTAAAACCAACCAGGTTGTCTGTATTAAAATTAGTTCAAAAACATAAAAGGTTTTATTTGTAAGTTTAAAATAGATTCATTTGTAAATCTGACTTTGTGAAAGGATGGATGCACAAATGCTGCAGATTATTTCTACTATTTGTGCATGTTTAATGTAAATGGAATTTTTGTGAACTCAATAATCTTAACTTTGAAAATATTGTATGACCTTGGTCATCTGCAATAGATTATTGGAGAAGCAATAGATAGCTTGTGGAAATGAGAAAAAGTATGTGAGTCCAAAGCATAGTAAAGAGAAAAAGATAAGTTAAATCAGATGTAAATTATCAAAGTTCAAGTTGATGTATGTACTAATTTTTCTGAACCCATTAATGTCAAATGTGCAATTATGTCAAAGCCGCACATGTAATTTATGAATGTGTGCATATGGCATAAGTTTAAAGTTATGTAAACTAATTATCTATATGTTTAAAGTAGGCATATAAAAGTAGAACTCCTGGCAAGGATATTTGAGAGAAATATTTTAAAACTTTAAGGTACATTACACACACACACACACACACACACACACACACACACACACACTACTTTAGGAAATATCTTTATAATTCAATTTACAAGGAGGATATTATGTCCATGAAGAATACATTTGAAGTGACGATCATGGCAGTGCCACATGCCTGAGTCTGCCTTTAGAACCAGACCTGATTATATGCAAATGAAGTAGGGTGGTCTTCAAAACTGAATTATTTGAATTATTCATTCCAATATTACAAGTCATGAGTGTTTAAGTTATTATACATTTCTGCCCTCTGAAAGATTTTGTGAGAATCAGAAGAAACTAAACAATGGAGATAAGAGCACAAAGCCTTCACAATTTATTAAATAAAGCAGATATATTAGAACGATCACTCATTTTAGTAAGGACATTTCTTACTCAAAGTTTGCTCACAAGACTTAGATTCATGTTCATTTATAGATACATTTATTTTATTTAGGATTTGATGTGAAGATCTTCCTCAAGGGACTAGACACAGTGTCTGTGATTTTGTAGTTTCCTACAGAGCTTGCCAATCAGGAAGAACAATGACAGAAGTAGAGAAAGTGACCCAAACTGTTAACTCTGATGTATGGAAAATCAGCAGTGACTTGGACATAGAAAAATCTCTTTCTGCCCCGAAGTTTACAACTTGGAATCAGAATCTCCTCCTGTATAACACTGTCCATTGTGAAATCAGAATGGAACTCAAGAAATTGAACAGAGAGATTCTAGAGATAATTGTGGTTTTGTGGGACAGTTTTCTGCCTACAAGGCCAGTGAACGCGAATGACATCTAAAGGCACTATACAAGCACAGCACCAGAACGTTGTTCAAACCCCAAGCACATAGTTAATCTGCCCTATTAGCACCTTTCAAATCTAAGTCAAATGTCTTCCATGACTTACCTGCCATATGAATTCAGTTCTATAAAAAAGAGGGAACTATAAAAGATTTTTTTATTAAGAAAAACATTTTATTCATTTTACATACCAAAGATCCCCCTCTTCTCTCCCCTCTTTCCTCCTCTCTTCCCTCCCCTCTTCCTTCCTCCCATCCCTCTAGCCTCCCCTTCCCAACAACCCCCCATTCTCTCCTACAAAAAGATAAGGCCTCCCATGGGGAGGTACATTTAGTAGAGGCAGGTCCAAGCCCTTCCTCCTGCATCAAGGCTGTGCGAGGTACCCCATCATAGAAGTGGGCTCCAAAAGGCCTGCTCATGCACCAGGGATGGATTCTGATCCTACTGCCAGGGGGCCCCTTAAGTAGATCATGCTAAGATTTTTAAGTGTAATTTACAAGAAACAGGTTTTTAAAAAATAACTGGAATATACTTTCCTCAAATGCAATGGCCTATGTCTCCTCATCCTCCTTACAAAGTGCTCCTCCTATGAAATCACAAAGCACAATATGTTTTTGCTTGATTCAGCTAATGTCCTTGGCCTAATTACTACAACTGTTATCCTTTCTACCCCTTAGTTCAGCTTTGGTGTTTATAATACACTAATTTTGTTCAATCTCTCTGTTTCCATATACAAATATAATAAAGTATGTCAGAATGGGATGCCATGTGGATATCTACATGTGGTGATGCCAATATGTCATGAAAATGTCTCACATTGGCAGTGATGTAAAGTTTATAAATATGCCTCTAATATATCGTATTTCAAAAGAACTCATGTATATTGGAATGACCATAAATTTAGGCTGATGTTTGCCATGAATGAAAGATGTAAAATTAGTTATAAATATCTAATTATAATGTCAATAAGTTACATAATTTCTAGTTAGATAAATGTTTTTCCAAGCTTCGCATGCAATAAAACTGCTTTGTGTATCACAGAAACACTCTAAATGTTCACATTAAAGAGAAGATAAAGTAAAATATGATGATGATGATGATGATGATGATGACAATGATAATGATTTAAAAACACAGAGTGGATAAAACACAAATCATATGAATTTGGATCATGTTGTAATGACACAAATATCTAAAGATGCCTGTCATTCCAATTAAAGCAAATATCTTGGAAAATTAGACTGCTGTTTTCTCAATGCTAAACTAATTCCTCTTCCAAAGTGAAATGTTATCTTCAAGGTGACTTTCAATTAGAGTTTGCCACTGTAAACATCCATAGATACACAGGGACTTATAAATTCATTAAGTCCATGGAGGATGCATGCTCTCAATCTGTAAATTCATGGGCCAAGGGTTTTGAAAAGCAAGAGAAAAGTTAACTTATATTTCAAACTACAAAGATTCCCAAAATTCACTACTGTTCTCTTGCCTTTTTTAATAGTATTTGTGACTTTTATCAAGACTTCATGAATGTTAAAATTAATGTAAGATATTTGTATATGTCATTGCTTTAACAGTGCCAGCTACGTGATCAGGATATCTAAAGCAAATGGCTGTGAAGTGTGTATTATTTTAAAATTTACCAGTCTTAACAACAGGCCATAAAGTGAAAGCATCATCTCCTAATAAAATGGAAAGTGAATTTCTCAGAATTTCAAAATTATAATTTTATAAATTACTATACAAAGTCTGCCACAATTAAATCAAAACCAATTCTTGAGTTACTTACGACAAACAGTTAATAAATCACATACACAGGAAATTTATCCTGAGGACAAAAAACAGTTTTGCCTAGAGTAAGAAATGGAATATCACATTTTCTTTTTCGATATGCTTACTTTCAGCTCCCTTTCAAAACAAAAAAACATAACCCCTTAATTATATGCTTTTATTTCCATTAATATCTTGTAAGAAGATGAACTGAAACATTAGTAAATGTGCTACATTTACTACTTACCAATGCAATACACAGTTTATGAAGTGAGAATTATTATTTTATTTTGACTCTGAGAGGAAAAATAGTGCTATTAACACAGCCAAATGGAGATTAAATAATACAAAAACACAAAATAAAACTTTCTTAAAACAAGTAATATTTATAATATCACTGCTAGGATAAAGAAATACACTAAAACACAGGGACCTAGCTTCATTCTCCTGCCTGTAGTTTTCTACTTTTCTTAGCATTATTTGTTAAGATGCTGTTCTTTCTCCAATGTATAATCTTCATTTGATAAACCATCCATGCACCTATGAACTCACTGGAGACCATTGCTGTAGTATTATTAAATTTTGAAGGAATTGCAAAAAAAAGAAATATACTAAAACTTTCTGATAATTACATTGTGTTTTGAACCTGGTATTTATTAATATGATTAAACAGAGGCTACAATACCAAAAGTAAAGCCAAAGTTAAGTAGAAACATGAAGCCAAACACTGCTACAGAACTGTAATGAAATTAGTGTGAACCTACCTAAGAATTATAATTTGAAAATACTGGTATATACGCAAAGTAAACTAACTATTGGGTTACATATGATAGCAGGATTGAATTTCCATTAAATTTATATGACATTTCTTATTTCCCTAGTGTTAAATGTTTGATTAGAATTGATTTGACTCAATGGATGATAGTGTAAAATATGCAAAATGTACATTTGAGGATGGGCAGGAGAAATTGAAGGCCATGTTTCTGAAGAGCCCTAACTAGACACATGTGATAAGGACTACTGGTGACTATACAATGCCTGATATTTTAACTTTTTTTTCTAATCAATAATTTGACAAAACTACAGATATACAAATTTCTGCTGCAATTTGCAATTAGTAGCTTAAACAAACTCTCTGATCTAAGGCTTTGTTTTTCTTACATGCAAGTTTGTAGCAGCATCAATCTTCAGAGTGGAGTGCTAATGAAATATTTAACTGAAATATGTCAGGTCATTGCATCTCAAAAATTTATTGAAATAATAGTAAAAAATATGACAATTTATTACTATGTAATTAAGAGTTAGGAAATCCAAAATAGGAGTCCTTAATTCTCAAACAATTGTACACATAAAATAAGAACTTCACAGACATTAGAGACAAAACGTGTATGTGCACTAAAGACTCACAGTTATGTGCCTGGCTTTCATAAAGAAAAGACATATTTAAACATGTCTTTTGTCACTATGGATACATTGATATAATCTTCTCTGTCTGTGTTCATGGGCTTGTGTGTAACACACTCTCATTATGAAATATAAACAAAAACATAAAAGGCTAAAATATCATCCTTGAAATTATTTAAAATAAAATTCACATACTTTGCCTCATAAAAATAAAATGGTTTTTTTAATCAAATGTTTAATAAAGCGATCTTGAAATTTCTGGTTAGAGCTACAGTGTGTTAACCCCCTGCCTGCCATGTTCCTTGTGTCCATGTGTGTGCTTCTTTCATAAGCAAAATTCTCACATTTGAAAAATCCATCCAAATATTTGGTGCATGCCTTTTCCTATTATCTCTCTACAAGATTTACAACATAAACTCCATGCTATTTTTTCTAGCTCAATAAATAATTATAGAAGATGTGAGCACACAATTCACATGAAATCAGGAGCCAAACACGGCTTTATTCCTCATCATACATAGTTGCCCATTTAACATTTTTTTCCAGAAAATAATTGCATCCAGAAAATAATTATTCTCAAGAGAAAAGGATTTGGTGACAATTTGGAAAATGATTTATATTTGTGTGCATTTCAAGTGATACCATTTTGTGGTATTGGCAGGCTTCAAGAATGTATTTTTCATCCTTGTTTATATGGCATGAATAAATCACATCAATAAAGCATTTTATTAACTCTTTATAATATGTACAGTAGTCATTTGTTTTGTCAATAAATTGCTGATTTTTATTGGCCATGTCACTTTCAAACAGAGCATAAAATGCAGCTATCTAAGGGCCTGAGGCATAAAGAAAAGGCTTTCCTGACAGCATATAAAATGAGGAAGATGAAAATGTGGTGAGTAAAGAGGAAATTTAAAATTGGTTTCAGGAACACTGTAATTAGCATAAACCAAACAACACACTGACTCTTGTTCTTAGATGAAACCTACATTGGTGAGCATCAATTTATATAATATTTATTTTTAAATTATCAGTCTTTACATAATATTTAAATAAATCTATTATTAATGTGTTCATTTTATTATATATTACAAAATTTTATTTTATGTTCCAAAGTCCAATGTAGTGTAACTGTATTACAATGCATTTTAGTCACTACCTATTTGATTTTGAGATTTGAACTGAACCTTCTGTTTTCTTGTTTCCATATTTTAAAGGTAGCATTGTCTGAACATTTCTATTATATCACTATTCTTGAAATTCTTAAGCTCTTTTTCTCCTTTATTTTTTTAGTCCTTTGATGCTAGAGGGTTTCAGGCATGCTAAGCAAGTGTTCTACCAATAACCTATAATTAAGTCCTATTTCCCTTACTTTTCTGTAAGATATTTATTGAAAAAATATTATTAGATACATTTATTTACTCACTTATTTATGTGAGTATGAACACTTCTTCATGATCTTTCTCTTTATTGTTGTTATAAGCATTTTATATGTATATGTATGCATATATAAATACGTTTCTAGATACAACCTACTCAGTCTGATTAATGTTATTTGTATGTGTGGCTTCAAATCTGATTATTTATTATTAGATAATCACTTGATGCATTAGTTCCTACCGAAGGTTATTTCTCGAAGTATAATCATTTCTTAGTTCTCTGTAGTTCTTTGTATAGGATTTGAGACGCAGGGTCTTACCCTCATTCACTTTAGCACATCTATTGGTGCTGATCTGGTTCAGCTCATTTTCATGCAGTCACGTTGGTGAGACTTTACGGGGTGTAGTTCTGAAATTACTGGGATACACATTATAACAACAAACCCCCTGAT
Source organism: Peromyscus nudipes (assembly GCA_902168325.1). Taxonomy (NCBI): domain Eukaryota; kingdom Metazoa; phylum Chordata; class Mammalia; order Rodentia; family Cricetidae; genus Peromyscus; species Peromyscus nudipes. The sequence goes on from CABHPH010159797.1 coordinate 17,845, forward strand.
CCTTTGGCCCTTAAAATCGCTCCACTGCCTCTTCTGCAAGAAACCCTGAGATTTAGATAAGGGAGTTGTTTTGTAGTTAGAACCATTGGAACTAGATTTCACAACTCTGCATTTTGTTTGGTTGTGGTTTTCTGTAATGATCTCCATCTGTTACCTTGATAAGGTATGAGGACTGAACTTACCTGTCAGCATAAGGACAAATATTTAGAATGTAGTTAGGGGTCAGACTGGTTTAGGATAGTGGCAGTTTGTGGGTTCTCCTTTAAAAATCTTGATTTCACCAGGCCTGGTAGTTGGCTAAGCTTCCAGGACTAGATTTGACTTCCCTCTTGTTGAGTAGGTTTAAGTCAATTAGAGAGTATCAGTTACCAAAAAGTTATCCATGCCACTACTGTGCCCTTTGGATTATTGTGCCATGATGGTCACTGTTGTGGTTCACAAGTGTCATAACTGGGTATGATCATTGGTTGAAAACACCATTTGGAAGTTTGCATGGAGCTTTCTGGTAGGGGAGAAATTCAGGTCAGTTCCACATTAGAAATCTCCAAGGAGCAACCGAGGCCAATAGCAAAAGTTTGTAAAGATTGGGGAGTCTCTTGGAAACCCTGACCAACAACTTCAAAGAGGACTTTCTGATGCCTGATGTTGGAGTCTTTGTCAGGTTTATTGTTGTTGCTTTGGCTTTGGTGGTGAATATTATCAGCCAAGATGTAAAATTTTCATTTAATTTATATATGTATTTTTATATAAAAACATTTTATTACATGGATTTTTTTTTAGGTAGATAGTTAATGGAATGATTTCTTGTAACTTTTTCGGGCATCCACACAGTTATTGAATCCTTCTCCCTCCTTCTCTGTAATTATCTCCATCAATAGTACTTTTGATGTAAACCGTTTGTCTATTTTCTGTCAACACTACACTAAATAACTTTGATATTTGTCTACCCAGCATTGATTCAACAAGCTGGTGTATAACAGGTCATTTAATACCTCATTAATTATGAACAGAAAAATCTCCATATATGTGGTATCCTACAGTATAGACTCCTAAACTTTCCTTTCAAACAATGAGTGTAACGTGTTCTGAAACCGCAGGTAACAGTTCCAAGTCTAATTTGCAACATCTTAGGGGAAGATTCCTAAATTTCCCCCATGTCAAGTAGAATGCTACACGGTGTTCTTGTATAAAGGTATAAAAGGAATATATGTAAACCCTGTATCACATGCTGAGGAAACATCTGTCTTGACTATGCTAATTTTCTTCATAGCTAAGAATGGTAGAGTGTACCATAAATCAAGATCTGCAACACTTCATTTGGAAGGAAACATGACTCAGGGAAACTGGAGTGTAATTGAAAACTTTGCTCTGACATAACTGATTCTTTAAAATAAATTTATTTGAGTAATACTAAATCTGAGGGACAATTTTTAAACAAAGCTTATGAATCTCAATCTCAGTGTCATAACTAACAGGCAGCTACAGTTAGTACCATTTCCTTCCACCCCAATCCACTGCTGCTGCCATGTATGTCTGAACTAATATCAACCATTTCAGTCTAATATTCAGAGTTGGAAATCACTGGGTAAAAGGACAAAGCATACAGAAGGAGAAATGGTGGAACAAGATCACATTTACCTGCACAGTTATTCACAGAAGGTATTTCTAGAACATTTCTCACAAGTGAGAGATGGAAATTTACCAACTGATGAGAAAAATAATGTGTCAAATAAATTTAATAGTATAAAGCTATTAACTACTTCAGTGGAAGCAAGACAGTTCTTATTAAAGTAAATGGGCTTTAAATCATGCAAGTATTTGGGAAAGCTGACTTCCAATTCTTAGTGTTTGTGTTTTCCAATTTTCATGTAAAGGCAGACTGGAGGAAAATGTAGATGTGGGAGGAATAAATACCATTAAAGGCATTGTTGTAAAATAATATGAAGGGATGGGAACAACGGCTTAGCATTATAGAGCATAGGTTGCTTTTCCAGAGGATCTGAGTTGTTTCCTAGCACACACAGGGTGGCTCTCAGCCTTCTGTAACTCCATTTTCAGGAGACCCAAGCTGTCTTCTGGCCTCTGCAGGTACTGTAACCATGGGCATGTACACATATTCAGACAAAACATTCACACACAAAACAGAAAAATAAAACTTTAAAAAGAAAATGTCACGTGGAAATCTGTTACTTCAGAAATGTCCAAAATATACATAACATAAAAGGAGTTTAAAGCTTACCCAGTAAGAAGAGAACAAGGTGCACACTAAATACCACAGGATAACAAAGACAAGCCCAGTAGAAGGAATTTGTTAACTCCTTTGGAGAAACGAGAAAATAAGAGGCCACAGATCCCTAATTATAACAGGCTCTTGCCAATGGATTTGATTACCCTTCAGAACTTGATAATAAGAACCAGCTACTCAAGGTGATTTATTTTATGTATTATGATGTGTAGTAATTTTTTCTTTTGGTATTTTTCATAGTTTAATGTAAATAAATCTAGTCTATCTGAATATGATACAGGTCTTCTACATTTCAAAATCATAAAAGCTGTGTAGAAGACAAAGCTATTCTTTTCCTCAAACTCAAATTCAAATGTTTATGCACGGTGTGTTTTTATATCAGTTCAGTGTTCAAGTATTAGCAATGATTTATCTTTATCACATGAAATTGGAGAAAAGAAAAATGACCTTGTTGAGTGTTTGTACTAAAACAGGTATGTAAGAGGGCCAGCATTTCAGCTGTACGTTCTCTGGTTTTCTGTAAGAAGCTGCCCAGAAAATCAACAACCACTAGTTCTTCTTATTATGTACTTTAATCCCAATGATCTTTTGTATTTATATTAATTTTATTCTCTCCTATCTGAAAAATTCCAGTAACTTTGTTTTCACTGCATCAGAAATACTTTCTACGATCCAGTCTCTTCTTCTTTATTTATTTTAAAATCAGATATTAGTTTCAGCCTTTACTATTAACACCTTCAATGAGTCCTTACCGCCAAAAAATAAATCACTCAATCATCATTTCAAAACATTGCAATTCGATGTCTTCTCAGGTTTCTTGACCTTCCCTCATTTCTCTATCCAGAACACGAGCTTCTGTGAAGCTAGGCAACTTGATAAGCAGAATGCTCATGGCGTTTTTCACCCTTATCCCTTTGTCACATCATTACCCTTTAATGTAAAACTGCCTTGCTTCCATATCGCCTGTCTCTAAATTCAACTGAGCTCTTCAAGCTCTAGCTAGCTTAATTCTTGCTTATTCCCCAAACTCATTTGTAAGGACTCCAGGCAAAAGTGTTACTGTTTCCAGCCTAAATTCTTATGCAATTCAACATCTGTCTACACTTATGAATGCATTATTCACTACTCCATAGAACCATGAACGCTAGTGCATATGTTTAATTTATAGATTGGTTTTAGAGATGTGTTTTTAACACACTCTTTATAAGAAGACAAGCACCAGACATAGTGTAAGTGCTTGACAAATAAAGATGTTTTTTTCAAAAAGGAAAGATAGAAAATTATAGGAAGATTATTAAAAGGGAAATTCAATTGATGGTACTGCAATAACTTGATTTTCTCCCACAGGGTGTTTTCATTTTTCTGTTTTTTTTTCTTCACTGATTTTATGATTTTGGCAATTATGAAATACAGCAGATTTAGGCACCGCATGCAACCTCATAGGTAGACAACGGTTGCTATTAATATGTTTAAAATATTCAAAATACAATTAAGATCAAAATTATTAGTAAAAAAACCAAAGTAGTATCCTTACTATTTGCTCCTTCTTTACACTTTATTACTTTTCTTCAGTTTTGATATAAATAATTATGAAAATTTTCATATCAATGTGTTTTTGCCATTTTTATTTTTTGTCTTTTACAACCTGCTGTTTTCATTCAGATACTTCCTTTAATTGAGCATAATTAAAAATTTCCCATAGGTATGGGTGTAGTTCTATAGAAATTTGAGCTATCAAAACTCATGCTATAATTTCATCCCCATTAAGTTGTATGACCATTCAGGATAACTGAAGGGTCATGAAGCCTAACATTAGTTGTCCAATGGATGTCATAATCTCAAAAAATTATGCATTATTGAAACTTTGTCTGTGTTTTTATTGAATTTATCATTGTTTCATAAGGACACCATGACTTTTTTCTTGTAAATCCACCCAGTTTCATGTTTTCCTCCTTTATTCCACTCTGATCTTTAAGCTCTGGTTATTTTAAATCATTTATTTTTTCAAAAACCCACTTTTAAGCACTCCAGGCAAAAGTCTATTCCCTTCATGTCATATTCATACTGATACTTAAAATCTTTATGTTGTGTGATAAACTCTCTAAAACCATATTAAACCAGAAGGATATCTATTTCATGCATCTGAAAACCAGATATAAGTTCCATTTCAGGCTTGACTTGGCGCACGATCTCTCCAGAAGTGAATAGAACTTGGGCAACATTTTATACATTTCCATTTTTAGATAACGAGGATAAGATAGCGACTTGCATTGGTTGCTCAATTACTTTCTAAATCTTGAATCAGTTGCTTGGCTATGGACATGAGAAATGTTTATTGACCTGTGACCTCCAGACAACCTCATGAGCAGAGTGTGATAAACATTAATAAAACTGAAAGAGTGAAAAAATTCACCACCCCAGAAAAATACTTCCTGTTATATATTATACAGTATATTATCAATATGTGGTGCAAATGTCTATTGTGTGAATTATGTATCCTGAGTTAATTAGCCCTAATATAGTTTCCTTTTTTAATCATATATGAAAATCTGCACTCTAGTCTATACCTTTTTTCATGTAACCTTTGTTCAAATTCAAGGAATGTACACTTTAAATAAACCATCCATTTCATTCAGTAAGTGTAAAGAGGACATGGCTGAGAAAAATTTAATTGCATAGGATTGTCTTTGTAGAGCCAGATAATTTGGACATGAATTAAAATGCTAGTGTATTTATAAAATGTCTACATAACAGTATAATATACTGAGTATCCAAAAGAGTTAATACTACCCAATATAGAAGGTAATCTCTGGTATATGTAACATGAAATCATAGACAATGTTATTGGTAAAATGAACTATGCTCATCAAGTGACTCATAAAATTAAGCTTGGATGCAGGTAAAGGTAGAATAGGAGTTGAGGTAATTACTCAGGGGGAAAGAGGTAAAACTATTTGCTACCAAGCCTCACATCATGACTTAAATATTGGGGTCAACATGAAAGGAAGCAAATACCAGTTCCTTAAAGTATTCTTCTGACATTCACATATATTCTGTGGTGTTTGTATACACACGCAGGAGACACGAGAGAGAGAGAGAGAGAGAGAGAGAGAGAGAGAGAGAGAGAGAGAGAAGTAAAATGGAAGGTCAACATATGGAGTAGATAGTAGCTATTCCTATGAGTAAATTAGAGAAACACTGAGCATGAATGAAAATAGTATAATATGATATATATTTTAAAACAATTTGACTCATAGTTCAAAACAGGTATTGTGAAAATTGGTTAACATTATCACGATCCCAGCTTGAGGTTGCAGAGGCTCTGGACAGAAGGGCAACAGGGGGGTTGTGGAGGAGTAGTACAGTCTTTGGATAGAAAAGACACAGGCTTTTGTCAAAGATTTCAATTGTCTGACCACCTTAAATAGAGACCAATAAAAAAATGAGGTAAGCCATTCAAAATTATTTGACTTTAGAAATAACACTCAAAGAATTTGCTTCTGTGAAGAGGGATGCAACACACAATAGTTGAGTAAGTAGCTGTGGGTCGAACATAAGGACTTCAATTGTATCTTACTAAGTCAAGATCAGGACAAGCTGGAGTAAGTTCTCTCTTTCCACCATGTGGATCCAAGGGATTGAACTGATTTTCTGCACTTGTTTTACTTATAAAGTCAATTACCACCCAAAATATTGTTATCACATCTTATTATAAATTAGCTTTCCTTACTTCAATGTTATACTCCAGTTTAAAAAGAAAGTCACTACAAATTGACCACACTTGCATGAGGTTTATTTGTGTTTCTATAAGAGGAAGATTCATTCGAGGCAGGTCCAGTCCCCTCCTCTCTTCACCCAGGCTGAGCAAAGTGTCCCTGCATAGGTCTCAGGTTCCATACAGCCAGCTTATGCACTAAGGACAGGTCCAGGTCCCACTGCCTGGGGGCCTCCAAAACAGTTCAAGCTAATCAGCTGTCTCACTTATCCAGAGGGCCTGATCCAGTTGGGGGCTCCTCAGCTATTGGTTCATAGTACATGTGTTTCCACTAGTTTGGCAATTTGTCCCTGTGCTTTTTCCAATCATGGTCTCAACAATTCTCGCTCATACAGTCCCTCTTCTTTCTTGCCAATTGGACTCCCAGAGCTCCACCTGGGGGTGGGCTGGGGGGAGGGTGGGATGGGGGGCGGGAGGAGGGAGGACATGGGAATCCGTGGCTGATATGTAAAATTAAATTAAATTATAAAAGAAAAAAAAGAAACTAAAATGAAAGCAAACCTGAATTCTAAAAAAAAAAAAAGAGAAAGATTCATATAATTTGTTTTGAACTTCTAACATGAAAAAGTTTTGTCATTTTGATTTGGTATCATATTACACATAATAATATTAATTACACAAATAAGTCTATAGACTTATGGATACTTCTTTTATAACCTATGGATACTTTGTTTATACTTTGAATTGTAACCCAATATTTCCCTATCTTAATATTACTTTATTTTATGATTGAAATTTTATACTTGCCCATTGAGACATTTTAAATGAATCTTATATCCTTTAGTGCATGTTCTGGTTGGATTTGGTTTTAGTGATTATTTTGAAAGAGGGGGAAATATTGCTTACTTTCTAATACAAGACATCTCAGGCTTGTTTTCTATACTTTCTGTCCTATTCTTAAAATCACCTACTTCCCCAAGGATCCTTGATATTTTATCAATGATAGTAGTATCAAAATTCCTATGTCTAAATGTGTGGTTCAGTGTTACAGTGTTTGCCCAGCATAACTGAAAGCCAAGTTCAATTCCAGTGGCAATCAATCATTAATAAATATCAATACCTTGATATCTAATGTTTTTATTACAACTAATGTGTCATTTTAAAGCTGCTGGATTGACAGATTAAACAGATGTATGATCATTTACATCAATGAATCTAACTGCCAATTATATATGTAGTTATGTTTTATAGAAGCAGATAAATATCTTTACTGAACTAAAAGTGCAATGCAGTAGGATCCCTCACTTTTATCTATTCTGGATCTCTAGTTTTCTGCAATCAGCATGGAACTTGACTCTGACTCTGTGCCATAACTATACTCACCTGATTGCTTTCAATATACACAGATAGTAATAGCAAAGTTGTGAATCATTGCCTGCAAAGGGGAATGTTTCAAGAACAAGAGCAAAGCACTTACACAAACTTGCTCTTGACTTAGTCTAATAGACATCATTTATTCTGTGTTTTCCCCCACCCCTTCAGCTACATGGATTCCTACTCCTAAAATGTCATTAGATAATTCTGTCATAATCTTTATTTTTATGGGACTGTCAATTGCCTAGCAAATTTTATTTGAATATATAAATGTCCACTCTTCATAAAAGTTAATGAGTTTTGCAACTTCAAAATGTCATAAGTCCTCCATTGTAATGACATACAAAATAATTTCCACAGCTGCAAAACTGACCTGTTTTTCACCTGTTATTCTTTCTCTACTTTCTTTCTAATATTTAGCAAGCAATGATCTTTTGATTGCCTTGTAATTTTACCTCTTTCATTAAGTTGGAGGCATCCAATACGCTGACTTTTCATTGTGCCTTTTTTGTTAGTCATACAAATTTAATTTTATTCCACAAATACTCATTACTTCTCTGCATCTTCCCTTTTATCATTGAATAAAGTTTATACAGTTGTAATATTCTATTTACTTGCTCATATATTAAAGACAATATTACTTACAATTTCTAACAACACTGAGTAAAACTGTTACATACATCCCCATGAATTCTTTTATTAGCTTATTTTTACAATGAACAACTTGTGGTAACACTGTTGAGCTTTGTAAAACTCTATAACTCTCTTAAGAGATATTTGATATTTTCTAAATATTTGATATTTTACTAAATTTCTGCCATTTAAGTAAGTGTACAGGTAAAGGTCATTTTTAAGATCAACTTACTTTTTTAAGGATTGATAATTCAAGGTTGTCATATCGAGGACAAAGTAGTTAATTATGAGATTACATGCATACAAGTAAATGATTTCACACTGAACAAGTTGTATTTAAGTATTTAGGAATATATATATGGAAGAGATGTTGCAATTATATTTTAAATAAAAAAATAAAATATTAAAACATGAATAAAAATGGTATAGCACTGGGCAGACAAGATTGCTCAATGGGTTAACAAAAATACTTGCTACCCCAAAATTATGAACTCATTTTCATCCATAGAACAGTCAGAAAAAGGAAAAAGAATTTATTCCTGAAAGCTGTCTTCTGATATCTAATGAATGTGTGAACATCTTGGCCTGCACTCATATGAGTGCATGAGTATATACATAAAACAACACACACACATGCACACACACACACACACACACACACACACAAATGTATGCATGTGTGCACACACTATCATAAGACACACACACATTAAAAACAAAAACTAATAAGAGTGCTTAAATTATCTTCTCTACTTAAATTATAATCTAATAACCTTTTTATTTTTTCCTTTTGGGAATTTCAGGGAGGGGTCTAATGTTTTAATTTGCACTTACTTGACAAACTTTATAAAGTGCATAATCAGTTCATACCATCAGAAAATGTTGTCTCTGGATGTACAATGAGCAGCATACTCAATAAAAGTCATTCTCAGAGAAACTACATCAATTTCAAGCAGCATCTCAGATGAATTAAGATCTACTGGTGAAATATTCCATTGTTACTATGAGATAAGCATGGAATTGAAAATCTCTAAATTAATGACATGTTCTACCATTGTAAAACTTTGTACCTGTGTGAGTACAGTTTGATTTTCTTCTCTTCTAGGTAGGTTTTAGACAACAGAAGAGAGTCACAATCATGCTCAGAGTCTTCACAGAAGATATTTGTATTAATCCTCATTACTAGTTTTTAAAACACAGAAGTACTGGAAGGAGGAATGGTTACATTCTACCAGGTATTTCTATGTGTGGATGCTTAAAAAGCCTTTGAAAATATTAAATTTACTAAGTTATTAATGATGGTAATTTAAATTGTGATAGCATATTACCATTGTCAAAACATTTTAAGAAATGTTTTACAAATAATATACTTACTTCACAACATGAAGTTGAACATATAGAGTCTCATATAATTTTATCACAGGTATTCTATTGAAAACAGTCATTTAGTAGATTTAAAATATAATACTTACATAATTTTTCTTCTCTATTCTTTTTTATAGGAATTGGTATCACTATGTATCTTTGGCAGGCCTGGAACTCACCATGTAAACATGGGCAGCCTTGAACTCATAGAGATCTACCTGTCTCTGACTCCAGAGTGCTGGAATTAAAAGATGTGCTACCATGTCTGGCTTTGGTACTTAGATTTTAAAATAAATGATAAAAATAAAATAAATAATGTTTTAGGTGATAATAAATAAATGTCCCAGTAAACTAATAAAGATAAAAGATTGTCATCCACCAATTGCCTAAAGTAACTGAAAACCATTTAAAGTAAATTTTTAAATTATGTTTTTTCAGATTTGAGAATAATATTAAAGATAACTATAACAATTTTTAAGTGGAAGATTCAATTACAAAGGCTCATGGCATAAATATGTATCATGAAAATCACTCTGGTATATACTTTTTTAGTGGATTAAATGTTTTTTCTTTAAGTCAAAGTGCTAATTCTGTATTTTATCTCTAGTTTTATTTATTTGCTTATTTATTTTTATGTTTATGACTGTGTATGTGTTTATGTGCATGTGCACAACATGTAGGTTCCCGTGTAGCTTAGAAATCATCATCGGGTATCATTTTCAATTGCTCCTCACCGTAATTTTTGAGGCAGGGTCTTACACTTCAACTGGAGCTCACCAGCGTGTTTATACTGGCTGGCGAGAGAGTCCCCGGGATCCTGCTGTCTCCTTTCTCCCCACTATTGGGATTAGAGTCTTACACTGCCACAGCTAGCTTTTTGCATGAGTGCCCGACTGGCACTTTTATTAGGGGAACCAGCATCCTAGTCCCTGTATGTTGTCTGTATAACAGGAAAGAGATGATCTGAGCCCTTCTGGGAAAAGAAGCTGGGCTTAGAGTAACATGCTATTCTACATAAGCAGCAAACCATGGAAAGAGAAAGACGTAGGAATATAGCATTCATATTTTATGCTTATCTTTCTCTGATCCCCACATCATACTTTATTTCACACCAAAGGTAGGACACTTTAAATTCCCTCTCTCTCTCTCTCTCTCTCTCTCTCTCTCTCTCTCTCTCTCTCTCGTGTGTCCATGCGTCTGTGTGTGTATGTGTGTGTGTGTCAGTCTGTCTCTCCTCTCCCCTGACTTCTCTTTCATTCTCTGATCTAAAACAAGGAAAACGTGAAAGATGGTTAAAAGACGGTTACAGCCAAACGTAACCTATAAAGAAAAAATGCCTAACTGTAAGATGGTATCCTAAATAAGATTGTGGATAAAGTTCTCAATTAGGTGATAATTAAGAAAACATGAAAGAAGTCTATTCTTTGCTAATGACACTCTATGAAAATTGATTTAATGATGTGATAAATATACTAAAGTAATGCAAGATGTTAACTATAGTGTTATTGTGAAATTTTATTTTGTATTTATTTATTTATTTATTTATTTATTTATTTATTTATTTATTTATTTATTTTGAGTATAGGAATGCTTTGCCTGCATGTATGTATGTGTACACATGTGTGTCTGGAGCCTATGGATATCAGAAGAGGGGATAAGGTGCTCTCGAACTCTAATTTCAGATGTTTGTGTGGCATGATGTGGTTACTGGGAATTGATCCCAGGTCCTCCGAAAGAGCAATAAGTGCTCTTAACCATTGAATATAAATTTGGATTTATATTCACTGGGTTTTAAAACAAACAACTTTATTTTCAAAGCCCACTGAATAGAAACACAACAGGGTGTTGATAACCTGAAGGTGATTTTACTTTAGCTCTCTGTATCCAAATTTCAGCCTAGAATGGAGGATTTGAAAGAAGAGGCTTTCATCAATAACAACAAAAGAAAGGAAAAAAAAAAAACATTGTTCTTCAGTCACCTGACACAGTTCACTGCCTGTGTTCTTTTTTTAACCCACATGCGCAGCACGCTCCTGGGAGTCTGCCTGCTTTGGTCTTGATGTCTCTCCAGGCACTTTAGAACCCTCTGTTTATTTTTGGGCATGTGTAGTCAAAGAACAAATGGAAACAATATTTTTGAGTCATTTCACATTTATAACTCTTTTTGACTTTTACACTTGAAGATATATTTGGCTAGATTAAAATATAAATAAACCACAGAAAAGCATCAATGCAGTTAAACATTTTAAACATAACAAAATGATGCATATTAACTTGTTGAGTCAGATGTTGGGTAGTTGCTGTTGGTCTCTTCCTGGCTATGGCATGTGGAAACTGAAATGAATCAATTGAGGACTGATTCCAGCTCTTTTCTTTTATAGGTGATTTCGCTTTTAATCTAAACATTTAGGTCACTTGTATAGATTTCTGATAGGTTGTGAATTTTAGTAAAATAGGTTTTGTTGCTGGTTACACAATTCTGTATTCCAATGTATTAAACTTATCTTTTAAATATTTGGTTAATTCTACATCTTTCACTTTTTTCTTAATTCACAGTAACCATATAATTCTCTTATAGAGAATTAGTTTGCTTTTATGGAATCATACATATGGAATATTTACCTGTTTCTCTGTGTAATCTGTGTAGAAACCTTACTGGATCATTGTTCTGTTTCTGTATATTATGCTGAATGTCTTCCTTACTCATCTTTCAAATACATTTATGGCTTTGACTGTGGATATTCTTTATGTATCTAATAACTGCTTTTGTATTACTTTGCCAATGTGTATGGTGTGTGAGTGTGTGTGTGTGTGTGTGTGTGTGTGTGTTTATAGTTACACAGGTACAGGTCAGGGAAGAATATTTAGGAGACTGTTTTCTGTTTACACTATGGATTCTTAGAATTGAGCTCAATTTGGAAGGGTTTTGCAGCAATTTCTTTCCCAATGAGTCATCTTGCCTTCTTCACTATATGGATCCTTGAGATGGAACGCAAGTCTTAAAGTGTGGCAACAAATACCTCTACAGCCTGAGCCACCCAAAAGCACCAAGGTGTAACTCAAGCTGGCCTTATGATCATGCCTTCCACTCTGGCATATTCTTTTAGCACACACCATCACAAACAGCTATCTACTTTAAATTTCATTCTTTGTTTATTTATTTATTTATTTATTTGTTTGTTTGTTTATGTCTTATGTTTTTGGTGTGTGTGGGGGTGTGTGTGCATGGATACATGTGTGTACATGTGTGGAATCTATATCACACATGTGGAGATTTGATTTGCTAGAGCTGGTTCTGTCCTTGCACCATGTGAGTATCAGGGTTCGAATGCAATCATCATGCTAGGTGGCACGTATCCATCCACTGAGCCACCTTTCTTGACCCCAGGTGTGTTCTTAAATCATATTTACCATTTTCTTTTCTGACTATTTATTCCTCAATTTTCAAATTTTTCTTTAATCACCTATGATTTCTTTATGATTTGCTTTTATTTGTTTTTAATTGAAATTTTTATTTTGGATACTTTTACTCATTAGTACTGCATTTACATTTTCCCACCCTTTCTGCTTCCCCTTCAGCTCCTCCTAAGCACACTACTTCTTTCCTAACTGGTGACCTCATCTTTGTTTTTGTTACATATATACACTTGGTCCATTTAGCGTTGTTTGTATATAAATGTGTTTCATGCTGAGAAGTAAGGATAGGATGATCTATCTAGGAGCTTTTCCCTTGAGAAAATGGACTCTCCCCCTCTTAGCTATCATTAATTCTTTGAAGCTTTTCATCTAGGTATGGGGTCCCCATCCACACTAGATAGTTAACTCTGTGTGTCTTCTTTAGGCAATCAGAATGATTTCTATTAATTTTTCTGATCCTTAATTAACGTTTTCATTCAAAACTACATGCTAAAGTATTCTAATATTTGGGGATACACATTTTCTGGTTTTGTTCCGTTATCATCAAGATTGTTATTTGATCATAATGTTTCTCCTCCCCCAAATAACAATACAAGATTCAACTCTTTTTAATTATTCATTTAAAATATGGCGACTATTTCTGATACATTTTGAGTCAATGATAAAAGTTTCCCAGATTTATGACTATAGCAATGTCTCTGGTGTCCTGCAGTGTGTACTCAGGCTCTGGGCTGTTCATTCTTTAAGATCTTCCTCCATTCTCCATCCTTTCCAACATAATCTGGATAGGGTCTTTTGTGTCTATACTGATATTTTTGTACACAAGGTCATGTTCCCATTTAACACTGCATAACTTAGTCCAAGAATATTCACATAGCCTGCCAGTCACTCTTTTGTCCTGTCCCTGAAATAAGAGGCATTCTGTCCATATCTACAGCTTAGCTTCTGCAGGTAATCATGACCACTCAGTGACGACTGAAGAATGTGTTTGTACTGATTAGTCAGACATTACTTTATCTTCTTTCAACAAGATTCCACATGTGTCTGCTTTGTAGTAATCACTTAATGGCTGCTATCCCATCCCTGCCTGCTTAAAGTACATGGATTTATCCCATAATTCAAACCTAGGAAAAATGTGTTGAAGTAATAACCATTTTTGTAAAATATAATTGATGTATGTTTGCAAGATAGCAGTATGAAACATACACATCACATTATTAACATTATTTATCAAGAAACAGAGAGCTCTTGAAGGATGTCTATAGCTGTATAGTGAGAAATTGGAAGCTATTTATGAACGCTTGTTTTATTTATTGTATCACTAAAATAAGATTTAAAATATCATAAAGTGTTTAAAAAATAATAAAGTGGGAAATATACTAATTTTTTAAATATCTTTTTGGTACTCTTTTTGAAAGTCTAGCTTCTGACCACATACACCAGAATAAACTACTGTGATTATTTTAAATATAGATTTTTGCTCACGTTTCCCATGTAACCAAGCTAGACAACATTTTTAACTTCAGGGGATGCTGCCTTGATTATAAATTAAGATTCATTTTCTCAAAAGAAATTGGAATATTTTAAAAAGTAATTTTAATGGTTTGGGGCTGTTTTATTTCTTATCACTTTGGTGCATGAAGTAAATATAACTTAAGTATATTTTTAATATATTCTCTAGTTTGGGCTCAGATCCTCAGACAATCAGAGAAAGTATGAACCATGAGTAAGTATATCCCTCACATTAAATATTTGTGTCTAGCTAATTCACTAAAATAATAAAATCTGTCTATTTCTGTTATCCTTAGTTTTGCAAGATAGGTAGCAGTGCATATTTTAGTAGAGGTTGGTTGGTTGCAAAATAGTTCCCATAGATCAGAATTTGATTTCTGATGTGGGCAATTCAATGTATCATTTATTATATCATTCACAGGTGTTCATTAGGAAAGTGTCATATTCTAGTGGAAAGAGCAGCTATTCTCTCAAGATCATTCAAGTGCAAAATTGCATTAGAGACTATGAAAAGGGATTAAATGACCATCAGTGCTATCTTTATGCCTTATGTTGTAAGCAATTGAAATGGCCCTTACATTCTCTATGTTCTCTCCATAGGGACTGACTGTAATACATAACCCTTTCAGAACTGATCCAAGATACTCATTCAAGAAGGACAGATAGACAAATACATAATATGATCTCAATATTGTTGACCAATTAATGTTTTCTAGTGATTATGTTTTGAACATTTCAAAATTATTACTTCAAATATGCTTAGAAATGAAGTCTCTAACCTGGTAGCTCTGCCTTTACTTGTATATTTGTTTTATTTGTTTTTAACATATATTTTTATTTGTGTGCAAGTGTGTATATGCCACACACAGTGACTATAGAAGCCAAAGGATTGTCTGATGTTCTATACATAGTTTTGATCTACCCTACATGTGTGCATGGAACTTGGATACTCTGCAAGAGCAGCAAATGCTCTTTGCTACTTATCCTTCCCTCGAGCCCTAGGTTTGTATATGATTTCTTCCCATCCTGTTTATGTAGATCATTTCAAGCAGTACACAATATGCATATATATCAAAGTATCACATGGTTTCCATTTATGTCAACAATTTTATGTTTTAGTTAAATTCTATTTAGTTTCCAAAAAGATTATATACTTCTCCAATACTGTTATTCTTGGTTCTACACTCTTTTATAGAAATGAAATAAATTATGAAAATAATATGAATATAACTAAATGCAAGTATTATTACCATTAATTCAATAGATTAGGAAAATGCAAATGGTTTTACTGTAGTTGCCTTTAGCAATGGCTTTAGCTTACATCCTACAACCTTGCTCTTCATTACTAATATTCTCTTTTATGTTATTTTAGCTACTTTTAAATTTTATCTATTTTGTCAACATAATAAAGGGGGAGTAATGTTCAACTTCTAAAAATGTCACTTTATTTCTCATTACTTTTGTCACATGTTATATGTATTAAATAGGCCTCTATTCTTTTTTAAAATGTCTAACGAGAGGACTGTTCATTCTAGGCAAATAGTCCTGATGAGTATGGCTATGGCAGAGATTTTACAAGATGATTCTATTGTTTAATTCATGCATCTAATTTTCAGGAGCTACATGGCTTATTTCCTATTACAGAGGTTTAATGAAACCTTTTGCATGTATTAAAACTCCAGATTTCCTCATTACATAGTGCTTCACTTGGTATTTCAAAGCTTCCTATCTATTGTCAGTCCCTTTCTCAAATTAGTTTACTTTCTCATTCATATCTTAATAGACATAAGTATCTTGATTTACTTCTATGAACTGATTATTCTAGTTTTATTTACAAATTGAAACCTGTGTCTATTGGTAATGAGGGGTATATTCAGATGAGTGGACTGTCTGTAGGTAATGAGGGTGTAGTCAGATGAGTAGACTATCTGTAGGTAATGAGGGTTTAGTAAGATGAGTGGACTGTGGGACATTGTGTTTTAGACACATTGGAGAGAAGATTGGGATTGGAAATATCTTAATTCTTTAATGAATCAAATGATATTCGCTCTTCTCCATTCTCACTTTTGTTGTTTTAATTCCCTGTTAATTTTAATATGGGAATCCATTATTTTTTTTATTTTAAATTCATCCACTAAGGTAGAATTATACTTATACTATTTTCTAATTTCAATTCATCTGTGCAAATTCTTTCCAATTTCAAAGAAATATTGTCATTTAAAATAGGAAAATATCAAACCCATGTGGAGATGTTCAAATACGAGATTTTAGGTCCAGAAACCTAGATTTCTGAGACTGGTAGTCAAAATGTGTATCTAGAGCTGAAGAAGCAGTTAAATGTGCAATCCCTTTTCAGAGTCTTGCAAAGGAATCCAGACAATGCCTAGGTGGGGAAGGTCTCTCCTAAGTTTGGTCCTCTTGGGTCATTTAATTTCTTCCTACCTCATTATCACAGACCATCCAGTTTATTCATCAATTAAAACAGCACATAGCCATTGTTCCTTTACTCCTCCCAGCTTTGTGAGTTTTCCAGCTCCCCATCCTTCTTTCTGGTCTTTGCTTGCATGTCCTCCAGATGAGCAAGCCTTTTATGAAAAATGAATGTAAACCTGGACCCCTTGCTGCAATCTCTGCCTCATTAATAAATGCACTCTATTTTACAGGATGTGACTCCACAGCATCGGACCTAAAACAAAATATCCTTTTTATTTTCTGCTTCTCTCTCCCACAGGTCACCAAGAAACAAGATTTCTGGAGGAGGAAGCTTTGTCTTCTTTGCTAACTTGTTGACCTCATCACCTGTCGAACTGCATGACAAGCAATGCACAGGCAATAAGCTTTAATGAGTTGGTCAAGAAAGCCGGAAACTGAAATTGAGGAGTCACGTTAGTTGTAAAAGAAATCAACACCTTCTGGGGAATCTGTCAACAATTTATCAACACAGAAAGTGAGAGAAATTCCCCTTTTGAAAGGAAAGGGATTTGATCGTGAGAGATTTATTTTTTTGGCAGGTTGGTATGTGACCTGAGATGGAGTTGCCACACGTGTTTCCCTTAGCTATCAATGGTCACACATGATTGAGTTCACTTGCTCTCTGGATTCAGAAGCAGACTGCAAGTGAGTGCGTTCATCAGCCCAGCACTTCTTCCTTCGTCTACCCTTCACAAATATGAACAACACTTCACTACCAAAAGTAATGCCATTTCTCTGTTATCATCCAACTTAATCTTAATATTTTCTTAGTTTTCGTGTAATATTTTCAGTATTTTTTCTTCCAAAATAGGAAATCCTCATGTTGTCATCAGCACTTCCTAATGGGCACTCTAATATAAGCCAGAGGAAATATACTTCCCGTGTGTGTGTGTGTGTGTGTGTGTGTGTGTGTGTGTGTGTGTGTGTGTGTGTGTGCATGCCTGCGTGTGTGCATGTGTGCGCGCGTGTGCATGTGTGTAGTGTAAGCATAAATACCTAGGGTGTCTTGTAACTGTATACTGTTTTCCAGATGAGTCCATGACCACCCTACAAGTTTTTTGCAGTCAGAGAAGAATGAGCACACCTGTACTCTGAAGACATTTACAAAACCCTTATTCTCTGAATGTGATTCTGTGTAAACTTTTTCTTTTTTTTTTGGAATTTATTTTATTTTATTTTACAATATAATTCAACTTTACATATCAGTCATAGATCCCCCCGTTATCCCTCCTGCCACCGCGCCCCCCTCTCCCCGGCCCACCCCCCATTTCCATCTCCTCCAGGGCAAAGACTCCCCCGAGGATTGAGATCAACCTGGTGGACTCAGCCCAGGCAGGTCTAGTCCCCTCCTCCCAGGCTGAGCCAAGGGTCTCAACTAAGCCCCAGGTTTCAAACAGCCAATTCATGCACTGAGCACAGGACCCGGTCCAACTGCCTGGATGCCTCCTAAACAGATCAAGCCAATCAACTGTCTCACCCATTCAGAGGGCCTGATCTAGTTGGGGGCCCCTCAGCCATTTGTTCACAGTTCATGTGTTTCCATTCGTTTGGCCACTTGTCCCTGTATTCCATCCATCCCTGGTCCCAACAACTCTAGCTCACATAAACCCCCCTCCTTCTCGCCAATTGGACTCCCGGAGCTCCACCCGGGGCCTGACCGTGGATATCTGCATCTAGTTCCCTCAGTCACTGGATGGGGTTTCTAGTACGACAATTAAGGTGTTTGGCCATCCTATCACCAGGGTAGGTCAGATCGGGCTATTTCTCGACTATTGCCAGCAGTCTATTGTGGGGGCATCTGAGGTTTGCAGGCAAATGGAGGGATCTAGAAAAAATCCTCCTGAGTGAGGTAACCCAGACTCAGAAAGACAAACATGGTATGTACCCACTCATAGGAGAATACTAGTTGTGGAACAAGGATGACTGGACGGCTACTCACAACACCAGGGAGGCTGCCTGGAAAACAGGACCCCAAGAAAGACACGAGGATTGCCCAATGATGGAGAAATGGATGAGATCTACATGAACAGTCTGGACGTGAGTGGGGGTAATGAGGGGCGAGGGGCGAGGGAAAGAGAACTTGGGGGAGCGGGAGATCCCAACTGGATCAAGTACAGAGAGGAAACACAAGGAATGTTCATGATAAATGAAGACCACATGAGAATAGGAAGGAGCAAAGTGCTGGAGAGGCCCACAGAAATCCACAAACTTTTTCTTTTTAACCAATCACTGAGCGATTTCTCATTTGTGATTCAAGAGTGTTGATGTAGTCTCTGGATTTATTGTTATGTAAAAAGTGTTTTTCTTTATAGGTTTTATTTTTATTGAAAGGAAACATCATTTTCATTGACATCATTTTAAAAATAATATTGAGCTTTCATAATCAAGTACACATTTGCTCCATTTATTCCTCACAGCTAATGTTCTAGAGAGTCACACTGTGTTTTCTGTGGAACTATTAGTGTACACTGAAGGGGAGATACTTAATGATACATGTGCTGTAACTGTCTCTATTTCCATGAGGAAATAACTTCAGTTTTAAAAAACGGCATAGAGTTAATGATAAAAGTCAACTAGGAAAAAAAATTGGAGAATCTATAAAATTGCTAGACACAAGTGAGCCTTCAAGGAGAGAAATTATGTTGATTACTCCTTTACAGAACATGTGTATATTTTTCTACAACAGTTTATATTTTAATAAGAAGGGACATTATACCATGATTGAATATGCCTTTCAAACACTTTTGGTAGCTTTTTAAATTTTGTGTACACTATTTTATGTGTCTGTTTATTTTTTCTATAATCTATTTTTTAAAATATTTGAATACTTTAACTCAGTTGTGTATTCTGCTTTATCATGTTCTTATAGTTTAAAAATTGTAAGATTAAAGTATGGTTTACACACAAGAAAAAATACAATTTTTTTTTTACATTTTATTTTACCTAAAAATTCTTTTTTATTTTACACACCCACCTCAGTTCCCTCTCCCTCCCCTTCTCCCACTCCCCTCCACACCCTCTATGCATTCCTCATAGTTAGTGGGAGCTCAAGGACTCTGGATTGACAGCTGGGGGACCTGCATGGGACTGAACCAGATCCTCTGAATGTGGGTGACAGTTGTGCGGCCTGATCTGTCTGTGGGGTCCCTGGCAAAGGCACCAGGACTTATCCCAGGTACATAAACTGGCTTTTTAGAGCCCATTCCTTATGGTAGGAGGCCTTGCTCAGCCTTGATCCAGGGGGAGGGGTTTGGTCCTGCCCAACTTGGGATGCCAGTATTAATTTTTTAAATAATTAAAAAAGTAGTGATCTTTTAAATTTTGATAAATAATTTACCAAAAGCATATTCATTTAAAGATAAGATATAGTCATTTGAAAATTGATTATGTTCAATTGAATTTCAAAGAAGAATGTTTTCCAAAATGAGAATTCTATTTACATAATCTAAATACATACTCTATCTACATAGTATAAAATAGTCTAAAGCAATTGAATTGGTACTTAATTACTTAAATAATAACAATTAAAACTTTCTATATTGTCTTTTATATACTTGCAACAAGGAAAATAAGTAATTTTAGAATGTTTCTGGGAGCTATCTCCTCAACTACATGAAGAAACTAGTTTTTTTATTAAGAAATTTTTTTATTGATCTTACACACCAATTACAGATCCTCCTCTTTCTCCTCCCTCCCCTTAAGCCTCCCCCCCTATACACCCATCCATTCCCTCCTACAAGAAGGTAAGGACTCCCATGGGGTATCAACAGAGCCTGGTACATTCGGTAGTGGCAGGTCCAAGCCCCTCCCCGTACACCAAGGCTGTGTAAGGTGTCTCACCATAGTTATTGGGCTCCAAAAAGCCAGCTCAGACACCAGGGATGGATCCTGATTCTACCGCCAGAAACCTATACTCCACAAAATTGGAAAATGTAAAAGAAATGGATAATTATCTGGATAGATACCACATATCAAAATTAAATCAAGACCACATAAACACATGAACAATTTATGTAGACCTATAACCCCTAAGGAAATAGAAACAATCATTAAAAGGCTCCCAAACAAGGTGGGCTACAGTGGCACACACCTTTAATCCCAGCATTGGGGAGGCAGAGCCAGTAGGATCTCTTTGAGTTTGAGGCCAGCCTGGTCTACAGAGCAAGATCTGAGACAGGCACCAAAACTACACAGAGAAACCCTGTCTCTAAAAACCAAATAAAAAAATGTCTCCCCCCCCCAAAAAAAAAGAAAAAGCCCAGGATCACATGGTTTCAGCACAGAATTCTACCAGAATTTCAAAGAACTAATATCAATAGTCTTCAAACTGTTCCGCACAATAGAAACAGAAGTAACACTGCCAAACTCTTTTTATGATGTTACAGTTACCCTGATACACAAACCACACAAAGATGCAATAAAGAAAGAGAATTATAGACCAAACTCCCTCATGAACATTGATGCAAAAATACTTAATAAAGTACTAGGAAATTGAATCCAAGAACACATCAAACAATCATCCACCATGATCAAGTAGACTTCATCTCAGAGATGCATGGATGGCTCAACATACAAAAATCTGTCAATGCAATGCATCATATAAAGAAAAAAAAAAAGGCTGGGCGGTGGTGGCTCACGCCTTTAATCCCAGCACTCGGGAGGCAGAGCCAGGCGGATCTCTGTGAATTCGAGGCCAGCCTGGGTTACCAAGTGAGCTCCAGGAAAGGCGCAAAGCTACACAGAGAAACCCTGTCTCGAAAAACCAAAAAAAAGAAAAAAAAAGAAAAAAAAAGAAAAAAAAAAAAGAAAAAAATGGTTATTTCATTGGATGCTGAAAAAGCCTTTGACAAAATCCAACACCCTTTCATGATAAAAGTCTTGGAGAGATCAGGAATACAAGGAACATACCTCAACATAATAACAAGCCAACAGCCAACATCAAATTGAATGGAAAGAAACTCAAAGTGATTCCACTAAAATCAGGTACAAGACAAGGCTGTCCACTCTCACCATATCTATTCATTATAGTATTTGAAATTCTAGCCAGAGCAATAAGACAACAAAAACAGATGAAAGGGATACAAATTGGAAAAGAAGAAGTCAAGCTTTCTCTATTTGCAGATGATAGATAGTATACATAAGTGACCCCAAAAATTCTACCAGGGAAGTCCTACAGCTAATAAACACCTTCAGTAATGTGGCAGGATACAAGATTAACTCAAAAAAATCAGTAGATCTCCATACACAAATGATAAATGGGCTGAGAAAGAAATCAGAGAAACATCACCCTTCACATGGCCATAAATTGTAAAAAATACCTTGGGGTAACTCTAAGCAAGTGAAAGACCTATATGACGAGAACTTTAAGTCTTTAAAGAAAGAAATTGAAGATTATGTCAGAAAAAGGAGAGATCTCCCATGCTCATGGATAGGTAGAATCAACATAATAAAGATGGAAATCTTCCCTAAAGCAATCTACAAATTCAATGCTATCCCCATCAAAATCCCATCACAATTCATCACAGATCTCAAAAGAGCAATACTCAACTTCATATGGAAAAACAAAAAAACCCAGGATAGCCAAAACAATCATGTAAAATAAAGCAACCACTGGAGGTATCGCCATCCCTGACTTCAAGCTCTACTATAGAGCTACAGTAATAAAAAACAGCTTGGTATTGGCATTAAAACCGACATGTGGCCGGCGTTGGTGGCACACGCCTTTAATCCCAGCACTCGGGAGGCAGAGCCAGGCGGATCTCTGTGAGTTCGAGGCCAGCCTGGGCTACCAAGTGAGCTCCAGGAAAGGCGCAAAGCTACACAGAGAAA
>CABHPH010159798.1:0-37912 GCA_902168325.1 Peromyscus nudipes
CACACACATACACATACACACACTTATTAATTTGTAATAAAATCAGTAAGATTGTGATATGAAGGAAGTGCAAGTGTAGGGATTGACAAGTGTCTATCAGGCAATGCATCTTCAGCTGCCTCACTCTCGGGGAGAACTTAGGGAATGTCAAGGGGCTACAACAATCCGAAGCACCTAGATCAAAGATGCTGACACTGGCATTGATATCTTGTAGTGTCAAGTGTGAGCAGAAGAGACAGCATGTGCACATGCCGGGAAAGACATCAGTCCCATAAAGAAAGAAAGTCTAGGTTTGCTTTGTGGGATAGAGTGGCTATTCCTGACACCATGCAAGCTATTCCTAGTCCACTGTGACATGCCATGCACTTGATAAAGAATTCGGAACTCAATAGGCTGTGTCTGACTCCAGTCCCCACCCATCACTTAGTCCTTGCATGAGGCATTTAATGTCTCTAGGCCAGCAATGTCTTCATCTCTAAAACAGATTGAAAGCAGTAGTTTTTCCTGAGCTGGTGGCAAGAACCAGATGAAATTATCCACATACGATACCGTATATCTCTGATACATAGTATCCTATAATAAGAACCTCGATTTTAGAGTTTCAGAGGGCAGCATAATTATAACAAAATGTGTTCGTTTTCATTACCATGATTATTTTTAAACTCTTTCACTCAGTGCTCTTAGTTTAAGATAATATCTAATTAAGATAAATAGCGTGTGATCCAGGGCTGCATACATTGGAGCAGAGCAAGAGAGTATTTGTTTGATTTGGTTTCTTACCCTGTATGTCTCTACAGA
Source organism: Peromyscus nudipes (assembly GCA_902168325.1). Lineage (NCBI taxonomy): Eukaryota > Metazoa > Chordata > Mammalia > Rodentia > Cricetidae > Peromyscus > Peromyscus nudipes. The sequence continues at coordinate 799 of CABHPH010159798.1, forward strand.
GATTTGGCAGATAGTCTAGGATTTGTGTTATACTGAGATAACCCATTACTTCTAGAATGAAACTCTGTGTGTGTGTGTGTGTGTGTGTGTGTGTGTGTGTGTGTGTGCTTGAGGAAGAAAGCCTCTTCTTTAGATGGCATCTACCTTTGAGACAAGGTCTCTCACTGGCCTGGAGTTCACCAACTGTGCAGCCAGTGAGTCCCAGGGATCCTCCTGTCTACCTTCCCAATTCTGGGATCACGGGTGACAAAGCCGTAGCTGGCTTTATGTGGGTCCCAGGGACCAGACTCAGGCCCTGGTGCTTGCAGGGCGAGCCCTTTGCCCGCTGAGCCATCTCCCCTGCCCTGCTGTGGGATGTTGAAGCATATCCTTGATCTTTACTGACTAGAGGTCAGTAACTCCTGCCAATTTTGATGACCCCACATCTCTCCAGATGTGAAAACTGTTCTGGGTTGGGGAAGAGGGGTGAATAAAATAGTCACCAACTAAGAATCACTGTTTACCCCTCAAGGACTTTTTGTCCAAGTCAGAAAGAATTTGGAAAGGTGCCTGAAGATTATTAGTAGTTGTTCTTGGTAAACTATGATTTAACCACCGAATGAAAGAATCTCCTTTCTGCTCCATTTGATGCTGAGAACTCCTGGTGTGTGCTGTCTTCTCCACATGTACTAACTCGGAAGAGCACAAAGCAGAAAAAATCTGTGTGGAAAAAAAAATGTTTCCCCACAGATTAATGATATAAATCCAATACATTCATGAAAGAAAGAAAAATAAATGGAGGAGGAAAAATTCATATTTTCATACTTCAGAGTACACATTCATTTAACCGCCTTAATATTTCTTCTAATCATGAAGAGACTTCAAGAAATGTAATTACAAACATAGTCAAAAGTTAATTACACTATTATAAATTATATTCTTTTGCTACTCTCTGGGGAACACCAGGAATTTGAGGGTGAGTAGATGTGTATAAAAATACATTTTGAAGTTGATACATGAGTTACATCATCAGGGTGCATAAATATGAATTTTCACACTGTATCAGGGAAATCATCACAAACAAAATTTCTTCTTTGGAATTCCTAGGGCGCATTTGAGTTGGAGCCCTGCTATGGCTGCATCTGACTGGACCCTTTTTATTCGAGTGACTAAATGCCTGGGGCAGGCGGACAGACGCAGTTAGCAGAACAAAAGCATGCAAAGATGGTGTGCGTCATCATTGGAATTCTACAAATAAAATCCAAGGCTAAACTGAGAAAGGGCACTTAATTGAGGTACAAGAACCTGACATACTAAAAATTACTTTTAGTGATTTATTATTAATTAATTAAGGATTTTTCTGCATATGTATGCTTCTGGTGTGTGTGTGTGTGTGTGTGTGTGTGTGTGTGTGCATGTATGTGTTTGTGTGTTGGTGTATGTGTGTATATATACATGTGGAGGCTCAAAGTTGATGTTCAGTGTTTTTCTTAACCTCAGTTTACTTTATTTATTGAGGCTATGTCTGTGGCTGAACCTGGAATTTACCAATTCTGGCTAGTCTAGTTAACCAGCTTGCTGCAGGGATCCCTGGTCTCTACTTCCCAAGAGCTGGGATTACAGGCCACTGTCACCCTTGCCTGGCTTTTACACTGGCTCTGGGGACCCACACTCCAGTCCCCAAGCTAACACAGTAAGTACTCTATCCATTCAGCCATCTCTCGGACTCTAATTTAGCTTTTATTCAGATTGATTTTTAAGTGATGTGTGCATGTGTGTCTCTGTGTGGGTGTGTATACATCAGTGCAGGTGCCCTTGGCAGAGGTGTCATGCCCCCTAGAGTGGAGTGCTGGAGTTGCAGGAGGTTGTAAGCAAGAGGACACAGGCAATGGGAACCAACCTCAGGTCCTCTGCAAGAGCAATATACTCTCTGAATCACTGAGCCAACTCTCTAGCCCTCTATTTTAGGTTTTTTGAGGCAGGTTCTTGTTCTGAACCTCAGACTTCTACGAAATTCTCTATGTAGGCCAGGCTGGCCTCAAACTCATAAGCATCCTGTCTCAGCCTCTCAGGTGTTGAGATTACAGGCATAAGATAGACTCCCACGTATTGGGATTAAAGTACCTGTCTTATTATTTTATATTAATTGATATATAATATGTATGCATCTTCATAGAATATAGGATAATATTGCAATGCATATTTATAGCATGATATAATCAATTCAAAGTAATTATCATTTTCAGCTCTCCACATGTGTGAAGGTGTTCAGCATTTCTGTTTCTGCAGCTGGCTTATTTTTCTATCCATGTCTCTGCAGACAGTGAAGCTGCATTTGCTCTGTACTGCCGTTGCTGTGAACACAGCTGGAGGTTGAAAAGGCAGAGCACAGCTGCAAGAAAAGCTGTATGCCTGAGGCTGGGAAGGTGGTCCACCCCATAAAGCACTTGCCATGCAAGCCTCAGGGCGTGAGTCCAGATCCCCAGCACCCATACAAAAAGCTGGCCATGGTGGTAAGAACCCATAATCCTAGAATTGAAGAGGAGGAGACAGGTGGGTTCCAGGAGCTTGCTGGCCAGATAATCTTGCTGGATCAGTAAACTTCAGGTTAGGTGAGAGACCTTGTCAAAAAGAAAGAAAAGAAAGAAAGAAAGAAAGAAAGAAAGAAAGAAAGAAAGAGAGAGAGAGAGAGAGAGAGAGAGGGAGGGAGGGAGGGAGGGAGGGAGGGGGGGAGGGAGGAAGGAAGGAAGGAAGGAAGGAAGGAAGGAAGAAAACGTGGGAATTTACAGAGGAAGCTGTACTTCGATGCCAAACTCTTGTCTCCACATGCATAAATACATGTATATGCTCGCACACAAACACACAGGTACACATACACAAACATGTACACATACATTCATCACACAAGTGCACACAGTTTTTTTATTTAATATTGCTAGTATCCCCTGGAAAGAAGGTATTATTGCCCATTTTAACAATGAAGAAACTGGAGCCAGCAATGAACTTGTTCATTGTCAATTAAGAAAGATGCCACAGTTTACACACATCTGTCCAACTCTAAGGTCCTTCTCTTATTAATGACTGTGTTGGTCTCCTGCTTGGCCAGAATATGTACTTTATATGCAGAATGGACAACACTCTGTGGCTTTCCCCCCTCTATCTGAAATTCAGCCAACTAGGAATTCATGAAGGTTAGTAACTCATGCTAAGCTATAAATAATTCTCTATTTAATGCTCATACATAAATCATACATTAGTATAATTAAATAAATTCAGATTTTCTGATGTTTAGATTTGAGTCCTAGTTCCTTGGTTTACTAACCCTGAATCTTAAAGAACATCATTTATCTTGGGAAGACTCAGATGCCATCTTATGACATAAATAGGCTTGGTGACCTACCCTAGATACCTAATTACTAACTGTGGCTATTTGCAAAGGAAGTAATCCATTCTTGATTTTATGTAACCAGCTTACATATGTTAGAGTTCAGCTGGATGTTAAATAAAGGAAACCTGGAATTTTTATCTAGCTCTATTTCAGCACTTGTGGGAATCTAATCTGTTTTATAATTTTTAAAACATCAATTATTTCACTCATGTCATGGTTCAGCTGTGTCAACAAAGCAATATACCAGCATGCTTAGAAAAATGATCAGTAGATAACAGTATTATTACTTGTATGTGTGTTTCTGCTTTTCAGATAAAAACAGGAAAATGGTAATTACTGTATTTAGTTTGTATTTGCACGTGGATGTCTATCATCCATCTATCTACCTTTCTATTATCTACCTAGATATACATTTGTTGAGATTTTGGCTTCATGTCTAACATAGAACTCCCAGCTCAGAGTACAGTTGAATAGTAAGAAACAAAGATTTCTCAATTAAAATGCCACTCAGCAAAGGACAACTTCTCTTTCTTCTGATGTATCTATTCTAATCAATGAGCACCTTGGACACACTCTCCACCCATACTGCTTCAGTCCTAGGTCCAGCTGTTTCTGCAGCTGGAAGGAAAATGTAATGCACTATAAGGCTCTCTCAATTTACCTGTTGTTCATTCATCTTCATACAAAGAAATATGGTGGGGAAGTAGCCGTGGTTCCTGACGAGCAACCTGCCTGCCAGGGCTCCAACAAAGCACTTCGGGCTTCTGAGCATATCACTACCAGTTGAACTCCTGGCTACACAAGAAAACAAAGTTATTTCTGTGACATACTGGGAGCATTATGGGAGTTACATGACATCCCTATGGAAATACAAGCTTACATGGGACACAGGCAATGCTCTGCCCCAGCTAAGTCAACAGCTAGCCAAGGCAACTTAACCCTACCCGTGCTGTCAACCCATCCAGGGAACTGAGGTAGTTTTCCAGTTTCTACCTATCCTGTGGTGACCTCAGTTTATCATCACATTTCAATTGCATTAAAAATATCGCCAACTTTGAATTGACTACTAATGACAGTTGTCTTCCAAACCAATGCCTTGGGAATAAGAGCCACAAAATTGCCAGTGATGAAACTTTCTGAGATTTGGGTAAAATAACTGAAGGTCAAGAATGGAGAACCCCAGAAATATTCCCATTTTCCTGCTTAAATGATTGTGTGTGAGACTATAAGTCATGCTACTATAGCCCTGGGATGATGTGGATAGGATGAGGCTGTCCATTGGTGGCTGTTTATGAAGGTATGAGGGTAAGGGTATATGCAGTATCAAATACTGCCACTGTAAGGCCAGGGAGCTGGCTTAGTACATAAAGTGCTTGCTATGCCCAAAAGGCCTGACTTCAATTCCCCAGAATGCATGTGAAAAGTCTGAGCATGGTGATGCATGCCTATAATCCCAGCTCTAGGGGGGCAGAGACCAGAGTATTCCTCGGACATAAGCTCCAGGTTCAATGTGAAAACTTGTCTCAAAAAATAAGGTAGAGGGTGATTGAAAAGGTATCTCTCTCTCTCTCTCTCTCTCTCTCTCTCTCTCTCTCTCTCTCTCACACACACACACACACACACACACACACACACACACACACACACACGCACGTGCCCGCGTACACACACACACACACACACACACACACACACTTACTTCTAGCCAGAGTCAGGAAAGAGTATGCCTGAACCATCAACATCATAGGCTAGCTGTATTCAAAACTGACCACTATATGGAAGTCTTTAAGTTTTTCACGGTCATATTCCGTTTTCATTGCTGCTATGATAAATCATCACAGACTTAGCAGCCTAAAGACACACATTTTAAATCTTACAGTTGCATAAGGCAGAGGCCTGGCCTGAACTCACATCAAGCTGTCAGCTTTAGGGGAGAATGTTTCCAGCTTCCACAGCCCCCTCAAGACTTGTTTCATGGTCCCTGTCTTAATTTTCAAAGCCAGCACTGTGGTGTCTCTCTGACTTTCCCTCATCTTCACGTCCCTTTCTCTGATCTTCAACTAGAAAATGCTCCACTCTCCTGAGGTGATGTTGCTGGCCACGAGTTCATGGCATTCCTCCTGCCTCAGCCCCCCAAATGCTAGGATAATAGGTATGTGTCACCATGCCTTGACAAGTCCTTAAGCTTAAATATATTTGCAAATTGAAGATGGCTTTGAGATGCCAATTTGATTAAATGAAGGGTTAAGAATTAAAAGCTAATGATAATTGATAATAATGAAGGGATCATCATTAAGGGAATCAGTGATCTAGTCTCAATTATTTCATCCATTAGTCCCCGCGCTGCAGCAAGAACTGAGATGGTAGTCTATCTTCTGCTGGAAAGGAGACTAAGTTGTCTGGACATTTAATTGGGCAGCCACAGGCATGTCTGAGCGCCTGGCCTGCGAGTCCATACTGGGTGGGAAGATGCTTCCTCAGTGTGGGCAGGCACTATCCAGTTACGGATGGGAGAAAAAGGTAGGGGATAATTTCACTCTCTTTGTATCCTGCTTGCCGCATCCACCTCCTGCCCTTGTATGTCAGAACTCCAGGTTCTGCCACCTTTGGACACTCTAGGACACTCTCCAGCACCCTGTCTTCTCCCACGTGTTCGACCTGAACTGAGTGATTATTATTAACTATTAGCTTTATTGGTCATGAAACTTCTAGACATGAACTAAGGCCTGTTACTGGCTCCCTGTTTCTCCATATTAACACACCCTGTTGTAAGCCTTGGCAGCCTCTGTAACCACATGTGCAGTTCCCTTAACTGCCCTCCTGGTTCTCCATACCCTAGTGCTCTGTTCCTCTGGAGAACCTTGGCTCAACTGTCCTTTTTGCCATGTAAGGTAGCATACTGAGTCTGAGTTTTTTAAAGGCTATTCTGGAGAAGTCAGTATCTTCTCTACCACAATGGTCCATGATCTGAAAGCTCCCAAGTCCTCTATCCATCCATGTACTGTAATGGGAGATATTTCCCCTCCTAGCCCTAAGCACTGTAATGAGCCATCTGGAAACAGTCAGATCAAAACTGCAGAAGCAATTTTACCTGCTGCATGCTAACCCTGAGAATCCATTGTTTTTAATCATTCACCTAGCAAACTCCAAAAGGTTCTCCTGAGAGATGCTGTTAGGGCAAGCATTGGCGTGTGGCTATGTTCTGTGACTGCTTCCCTCTTCCTCCTTAACAACAATAGCTTTCAATGCTTGAGTTTGAAACAACTTTACATGAAATGGTGTTCTAATTTAATGACTAGCTTCCATATTTAAAAAAGCCACTAGGAAGACAGTGATGCTTTTTCCAGACATTCTGCAGGATAATCAGAACTTCGAAAACTGTACTTAAGTACATTTTGATTTGTAATGTAAAGCTCTTTGAACCTGCAGAGTGACCATAGCAGTAGCATTTATTATAAAATGCCTTATTATAAAAAAAAACCTTATCAGTAGAACTTTTATGGTAATTGTCTTAGTGCATTTATAATTATTTTAAATTAACAATTAGATTTAACAATGAAAAAGTTCCTTTACCTAACTATTTGGTAAGACAATCAGAAAGAAATTTATTACATTGATCAGGTTAAGAGAGGCTCTGTTGCAACAACAAATAAATCCTAATATCTCAAAACTCAAATGTATTTTTTATCATGCAAAGCCTGATATAGCTTAGGTAGCCTGATGCCATCTCACAGCTGTATCACAGGGAAAGCATGGCTGAAGAGGTCATGCTAGTTCTCAACTTCCTCAGCTAGAAAGTGATACATGATTTCTTGTAACCACTGACTAGAAATAGTGACTTGAGTAGCCCCAGTTCACAGGAGGCTGGGTAATTTAGGGGAGGATATGCTTTGCATAACAATTTCCTTCAGAGCTGAAATATTGGACAGAAGTTTATTAAGTTTATTAAGACTCAGGATGCTCTAAAGCAGTGGTTCTCAATCTGTGGGTCATGACCCTTTTATAGGGTCCTGTATCAGATTCCCTGCATATCAGATAATTACATTATGATTCATAACATTGGCAAAATTATAGTTATGAAATAGTAATGAAATGATTTTATGGGGCGAGTCACTACAACATGAGGAACTATATTAAAGAGCCATAGCGTTAGGAAGGTTAAGAACCACTGGAAACCTATTAAGACTCAGGGAATTCTCAGAGTAGGTTTGTAAAGACTCAGGAAGTTGACAACTCACAAGTCCCAGGAAGCCCCTGAAACCGAAAAGATGTAGAAGGCCCCTCCATCCTCAAGATATATAAGCTTTAAGGGCTGCTAAAGATTCTCCAACTGGATGATCTACCTCTAAGTTCTGTAGAGAGCTCCAGGGCTCCAGTTTTTGTGTGTTTTCACCCATGCTGGGGTGAGTTTTCAATGATGCAGCTGTCTTTCAGCCATCCATGCTCCTGAGAGTAACTCCCCATGTCTACTCCTGTAAGTGATCCCAGTAAACTTCACCAAGATGACTTTGAATATCATTATCTCAGTCTGCCATTGGTTTCCTATCTGGGTTGAGTAGATGTTTGTTCACATCTCCTCAGGATACAGCAAGAGTCATTTGTTAAGGACCATTTGTTTTTATCACTGTCTCTTGCATCCGTGTCATTCACTTAATCTGCTTTGCTATAAAAGATGAGCAAAGAGCTGGAGAAAAAAAGGGATCTGTATCTAAGTCAACCAAGATGCCTCATCCCAACACCTCCACCCATGTTCTGTCATTTGGCAGCTTTGTGGTTTTCTGAAAGTTAGATCATTTTTCCTCTATCAGACCAAGTTTCTTAAAGTGATCTAGTGTGACTAATTTCCATGAAAGTCATGGAAATTTCAAGGCATGACACTTTGAAGCCACACCACATGTCTTCCTCTGGTGGCTTTTCCTTTAGATGGTCAACCATGCTGGAACACTCTAAGGTTATTCTCCATAAACGGGCTTGAATTCCACTGTCTCTGAAATGTCTGAAGTTAACACATGTATCAGTTTAATTTACAAATATTTGACCCAAATAGACACATTGATATTTGAAATTCCATACTGTTTTTTTTAAAAACATGTCTTCTCTGGGGATTGTGAAATAAATGATTCTGTTACCCTAAAATATGCATATAGTAAATGCCAGTTCTCTGGTCTACAGATGCCCCCATTTTTCTACTCATCTCTGCTCAAATAGTCAACCTTTGTTTCTTTTTTTTTTTTCTTTTTTTTTTTCTGTAGCTGAGGACCGAACCCAGGGCCTTGCACTTGCTAGGCAAGTGCTCTACCACTGAGCTAAATCCCCAACCCCAACCTTTGTTTCTTAACTATAACATTTACTTTCCATCAAATTCTACAAAAATAGCTTTTCAAATAAAATATTAAAATAGGCAAGTTAAAACAGCTTGGAAAAGGTGAACTTTTCATAAATTCTTCCAGGCCCAGGTTCTGTATGAAGACATAGCAAGAGCCATGATAGAGTCTAATCCTGTTAACCCTGTACCTGCCGCTGTGACTCCAGAGCCCTTACTTGTGTTGGGGATCTGGTTGCTCTGGAAAGAACTGGGAAGGAGAATCTGCTCCTTTAAGAAAGCTCATCAGTCTCAAGATTATGACATCATGGAGAAACAGTGATGGTCCAGGCATTCAATAAATACCTTTGGGCTGGGTGTGGTGGCACAAGTCTTTAATCCTAGCACTTGGGAGGTAGAGTCAGGTGGATCTCTGTGAATCTTCAAGGCCAGCCTGGTCTACATAGTGAGACCCTGTCCCCAAAACAACAAAAACACAACAACCAAAAAGCTTTTGAGCTCTTACCAGTTTTGAAGGTTTGACCAGGGCAGGAGAAAACCTGTAGGTTTGGGGAGGAGAATTTAGAGGTCTGCCCTTCTGTCTCTTTGATGGTTATGATTACTGTCATTCCCTAAAGATGCACTTCCAGGGTGATATGCATGAATTGATTTTTACAGTTCAAAACTAACACCTGGAGCACAGAGAAACAGGTCACTTTTCAGGTCAAACGTAGTTCGAAATTCTACATCTCATGCTCTTTTCCACTCCATTATTCTGCCCTAAAAGAGGCATGGTGCACTATGTAGTGATATATCGTGTACCCTAATAAAATTTGCCTGAAGAGCAGAGAACAGAACAAGCCACTAGATTAAACATAGAGCCCAGGCAGTGGTAGCACACACCTTTAATCCTAGCACTCTGGAGGCAGAGATCATCTGAATCTCTGAGTTCAAAGCCACCCCGGATTACATGAGATTGACTTAGTCTAGGAGAGAAACAGAGCCAGGCAGTGGTGGCACACACCTTTAATCCCAGTACTTGGGAATCACACACCTTTAATCCCAGCGCTTGAGATCTCATGTCTTTGCTTGGGAAGCACACACACCTTTAATCCTAGGAAGTGATGACTGGGTGGAAAAAGGTATATAAGGCGTGAGGAGACAGGAACTGGAGGCTTTTTCAGGCTGAGGAGTCCTAGAGGTAAGACATGGCTTGTTCCTTTGTCTCTCTGATCTTTCAGCATTTACCCCAATATGGGTTCTGGGTTTTTTATTATAAGACCATTTTAGAATTTATGTTACACACTATGAGGCGTGGAGGGGCTGTGGAAGACCTGGAAGCATGGAGAATGGATAAAGGAAGTCATGGCCAGTACCTTGGAAAGCTGCTACAGTTGCCAGCACATGTGTTTTCAATGCACAGCTTATGAATGGAACCAGTACTCGGAACTGGGAACTGATGTTCCTTATGTCTTTTTCTATGATTGGAACTATAAGTTCCAAACCTCAACCAAGGGAGAGTTGACAAAGAGGGTAGAAACATGATAACTAACACACGATTGCATCATCAGGATCTTGTCAAGCTCAACTGTAAGTCAAGTAAGCACCTGCAGCCTCCATGGATTGCCCAGGCAGGATATACGAGAGCTGTTCCCAAGGGCTACTGAACACTTCTTTTCCAAGCCCCTTTTTCTCCTATTTTGAGTTTCCACAAGAATCCTGAATCATGTCTTATTCCTGCTCCTGGGCTTAGAAATGGAATTTTTATTTCCAGGTTAACTCTGCTTCTTTCTCAATGTTTAGTCTCAGAACATTCTAGAAGGTCTGCTCTCTAGAAGGTCTGTAGCTATAGTTTTCCTGCTGGGCCCACAGTCAGGACAAATCTCTGCCACCCGCCAGTCTCCGAGCTCCCAAGTCCCGCCAGTCTCCGAGCCCACTTATAAAATAAACACACAGACGCTTACATTATTTAAACTGCTTGGCCATTAGCTCAGGCCTATCATTGTCTAGCTCTTACTCTTATATTTAGCCCATTTCTATTAATCTCTACTTTGCCACGTGGATCGTGGCTTACCAGTACCTTACATCTTCCTTCTCCTGGCCGCGGCTCCGGGCCGTCTCCCCTCTACCTTCCTGTTCCCTCAATTCTCCTCTCTGTTAGTCCCGCCTATACTTCCTGTCTGGCTACCGGCCAATCAGCGCTTTATTGATACAGAGTGATATCCACAGCACCTACAGTCTTTGGTAGGTTTCCTCCTGTCCTGGTTAAACCTTCAAAACACAGGTCCTAACTCCACCTGCGGGCTGATGCCAGTCTATTCCATCCTGTCTCCACAAGGTCATCTAGCTCCTCCTAAGTGCCTGGCATCTCAGCCCCTCCCAAACAAGACTGGTAGTATAAATCCACTACAAGTATCTACTGTTGCCATGACATCGTGTTAGGCAGTGTAGATGAACAAAATGTGTTGGGGTGTGAAAAGCATTCTTACTGTGGTGTTTAACCTGAATGTTCAGATACTGTATCTCCATGAACAACCGTGTGGTTGATGTCCTGATAGTCATATTTCCTGTCACTGTGGCTGAACACATGGCAAGAAGCAATGAAATGGAGGAGTGGTTTCTTTGGGTTCAGGGTTTGAGATGGCAAAGCCCAGCACTGCAGTGAGCTTGACTCCTTACAAGAGGCTATAGCTGCAGTGGACCAGAAACTAGAGAGTTTGGACCAGAGCTAGAACTGGGGCTGGACTATACCTGGACAAGCCTGTCATCACTCCACCCCCTTAGTGACCCACTTCCTATAACTAAATCCTATCTCCTAAAGGTTTCACAACCTCCTAAAATAGCATCACCAGCTGAGGACCAGTGTCCAAACACATGAACCTGCAGGGGACTCTTTGCAACGATACCACAACAGTGGCCATTTGAATAAGTCTCTGCAAATACATCAGACACTACAAAGAAAGGGAAGAGAGGAGAGGTGAACAAAATGTTCCCAGGAGCAGGGAATAAGGCCATGCTGCATTTTAGTTGACATTGTTAAAGTTGCTTCAATTTGTTTTGAAGTTTAACCAGACCACAATGTGATGAACTAGTGAGCAAATGTAAATATCTGTGAATTTAGGTAAAATTACGTTTTCCCATCAGGAGTCCACTTCTGGTCTTATTGTCGTTATCATTATTGTTATTGTTATTCTTTGGGGGTCCTGGGGAGTCTAACCTAGGACCTTGTGCGTGCCAGGCAAATGCTCTATCACTGAGCTAGCTCCCCAGCCCCACTCCTGGCCTTTCAACCTGCAAAAGAGTAGAGATGGAGAGACCTAGTTCTCATATTGACTCTGCAGTGTTTGACACTGGTCAAATCACATGACTATTGTAGGGGGTGGTGTTCTCTGCTGAGAAGGAGTATACCATTTTAGTTCATTTGTAAGAACTCTCGGCTCTAAAATTAATGCTAAAATTGATAAGTTTCATGACCACCAGCTTTAGCATACTGGCCATCTCAGGGCACTGAGAGTTCTTGAGAGGCACAAACAGCAGAGAAGCTAGTGTGACCAGTGTGACAATCAGGCAGAGTTGTGACTCAATATGGACACTTCCTCTAAGGAGTCTCCCGGAGACCTCCACAAAAGCCACTTGGCACAAATCCTGCCACCCAGCATTTGCTTTCTGACAGCTTCTTGGGAAAGCTATTCAGAGGGAGGAATCCCATTACAGTGTCTTAATGAGGAGGCCCTAGTCTAGAGGCTTTTCAATTCAGGAACTCAATGTCCTCATTTCAGAATACAAACTTATCCCTTTGGTCCTCTGCTTCTGGCTTCTGTTCCTGCCCTGGAAAGTTCAAAGTGGAATAAAATTGTACAGGAAAAGCCTAGCCTTGGTATCAGGAGGAAGAAAGGGCCAGAAAGAGACTACAGGGGTCCTTGGCCACCACCTGCTTCTTTGAAGTCTTAATCTCGACCTTTCTGATGTTAGTTGTCCCCCTCTACCCTCCTATAGTCCCCACCTCTGTGGGGGTACAGTAGGCATGATGGCTAAGTGATATTCATGGTTGTCTGGAAGGAAGGAAGGATACTGCATGCACTCCTTGCCAAACTCCTGAGTCTATGTTGAAATCTTATTTCTCAAGACTATTGCATCAGGAGATGGGGCTTTGGGATCATGACACCCCTCCCCCCCAAAAAAGAGGTACCTGTCTCTTACATCATGTGTGAGGAAGTGAGCACTAGCCAGAATCTTCCAGTGATTTGCTTTTGTACTTACCAACTTCTAGACTATGAGAAATAAACACACTATTAAGCCCTCCCATTTGCAGCATTTTGCTACAATAGCCTATGATGGTTAATCTTGATCGTCAACTTGTGTAAACTGAGAGATGTCTATAATTAATAGGATACCTTCTGAATGTGTCTGTGGGACATTTGCAATGAAGACTGATATGTGAGAGCGGAACTAAAAGCACAAAGGCCTGCCTGGACTGTGGGCAACATGGTCCAATGTGCTGTCGGACTGAGCTGAATACAAGCTGGGAAGGGGGAAGCCAATTGGTGCACACAAGCCTCACCCTTGCCAAGTAAATGCACACACTGCTGTCACCGCCATTGCCTATGGTACAACTACAAAGTTCTTCAGCCACTCAACCTGGCTCACACCAGTGAATCCAGACAGTGCCCAGGCCTTCAGCTTTGGACAATAGCTGCATCATTGTGTTCCCTTGCTCCAAGTCTTCTAGCTTCTTAGACTATGCACTAGATCCCTGTCTCTGGCTCCCCAGCCTGCAGATGGCTATTGCTGCTTCTCTGGGAGAGACAGAGGATGCCTTGGACTGAACATGTGCTTCTACCAACTCAAAAGTCTATGCATTGAAACCCTAACTCCCAACTGAATGAGCCAAGCTAGCAAATCTCCCCATTGTAGATTCTATTGTTTGTGTTCTTCCAGATAACCATGGTGAATACATGGCTCAGGTACCTTAACATGAGGAAGTCAGCTTAATGGGGTGGGGGGAGAAGAGAGAGGAGAGGGAGACACGTGGAGAGAGACAGAGATCGAGACAGAGAGAGACACGTGGAGAGGCAGAACCATAGGGAGAGAGGAGAGACAGAGAGGAGAAACCCCTCAGCAAATGAGGAAGACAAGCTCTTCCCCCAGCTTCTTTACCCTCACACTTATAGCCCTCCTAGCCTTTCCTCTCTGGTGCCAAGGGTCTGGCACTCTTTCTCTGATGTTGAACTTATGACAAATTGGTGCCCCGCATTTCAGGTCCAGTTGAAATAAGTGCCCCATTGCCCCAAAGGTAGGGATTGGCTGTGTGGGGTTCTAAGTTTTAGGTCACTCAGGAACTAAATCTAAGGAGTAGTTACCTTTACTTAAAGCTGCCTTGGTAGGAATTTAACAGGTGACCAGTACAGTAACTGCATTGGTTACTTTTCTCACTAAAGTGACAAAGTGCCTGTCAGAGAGAGGCAAATTAAGAGAAGAGGGATTTGTTCTGGCTGGAGGCCTAAGAGGATGCAGTCCATCATGGTGGGGAGACATGGTGGCCGGGGAAGCGTGTGTCGTATAGCTTGGTTAGATCTGGGCAGATCAGGGAGCAGAAAGCTCAGGCAGGAACCAGAGCTGGATCAAACCTTTCACCCTCAAGATCCACCCCTGCAGCCTCCCCAGACAGCACAACCAGCTGAGGAGCAACTCTTCAAACACATCAGCCAATAGGAGATACTTCACATTCAAACCATAACCAACAAACCCTAGGTCCCACTTGTCTCTGGTTCCTAAGTGCATGCTACCACAGCTGGCTTGTGTGTGTGTGCGTGTGCATGTGCGTGTGTGTGTGTGATGGTTTGGGGAACCAAAGCATTTCACCAACTAAGCCATCTAACCCACCCAACTAGAAGCTTATCTTTCAGAATCCTTTCTTGGAATACACAAGGCTAGTCTCTCTCTCTCTCTCTCTCTCTCTCTCTCTCTCTCTCTCTCTTTTTTTTTTTTTTTTGGAACTGAAGCAAGAACCCAAAGAAGTGACGTGGGTTCAGTGGCTCTATGGCAAACACTGGAAAAGACTGTCGCTTGCCCCTGGCTGGAGTTGGAATGGGATCTTGCATTTTGCAGTTACTTAGAGCAGGCAGCACGTCCTTTCCCTCCCAGACCTCGGCCTGGTCTAATGAAGCAATCCATTTCTTCTTGTCTGACAAATGTTACAGAGGGACCAGAGCTGGAGAGGAGTGCCATCTTTTTACTTTTTCTATTTTACTTTTTAATCTTGTGTTCTTAGGAAGAAATATATGGGCTTCTTTCTCCCACTTAATTATGGCTTCATGCCTGGCCTCCTTCCTTTTCTCTCTAGTATTGGGTTTCCTTGGCTCATCACATGAGGAAAACATGGGCATTTATTTTCTCTAATGTAGCTAACTGAGCCAGAGACACTTTCAAGGTGTGCCCACCACTCGGCCTAGCCTGCACTGCAATGACCTTGCTCATGGTGATTCATGGGTACTCAGAGAATGTGAGTCAGATTCAATCCAAGCCCACTGTCTTAGTCTGTTTTGTGTTGCTATATCAGAATACCCCAGACTGGCTTCTCTATGAAGAAAAAATATTCAGGGCTGGTGAGGTAGCTGAGGTGGTAAAGTATCTGACACGTAGGCATGAACATCTGAACCTGCACCTCCAGAACTTACGTTAAAAAAAAAAAAGCTGGGGATAGTGGGGCATACCACATTGGAGTGGTACAGACAGGTGGACACTCGGGACTTGTTGGTCACCAGCCTAACCTAATAAATGAAGCCCAGTGAGGAACCCTGTCTCAGAAAACAAGATAGCTATCTCACCTAAGGAATGATGGCTGAGATTGAGCTTTGATTTCCACACACATGAACACAAACAAGCATGGGCAGCACACATACTTGTATATCCCACACACATGTATACATATGTACATACACACAGAGAGAAACTATATTTATGTAGCTCACAACTCTGGAGGCTAGCAAGTTCAAGAGCGTGCACCTGCACCAGGCCTATGACATCATCTCATAGCTGACTGTGAAAGCCGCATGTGAGTCAAGCAAGAGAATGTGAGGATGAGAACAGGCTACTCTGGCCACCTACTCTCTCTATAACTAATCCATCCCCACAACAATGACATTGATCTTTCAGAAGGCTTCCGCCCTCATCACTAATTCTCCATGGATCCTACCCCTCAACCCTGCTTCACCAGGATTTATTTCTAAGCCAGGAATTAAGGGAAAGTATCCAAACTCACGTTACTATATCAAAGCAAATGATTTCCTAGAAGCCATAGGGTTTCTCAACTTTGGTAAAACGTAAGTGGAGTCTGTATTTACTGCTCATGATATCTGCTTTCCACATTCTCCACAGAATCATAGAGCCAGGATGTTCTGAATTTAGAGTGCAGGTAGGAGTCGGGTAGAGTACCATGGTAAACCCTTACTTCATGCTCACGTTCCATGTCTGATCTCAATCCTCACAACAACTGTCTGAGAGATGGTCTATGAATTTCCCCACTTTAAAGAAACTGAAGGTCAAAAATGAAAGAACTTATTAAAGGTACTATTGTCTTCCAGTCTGGCTCAGTCCTATGTTTGTAACCACCATGTACCCTTTCTATCTCATGCATGTCACATGTCTTGAATGGGAGGAAGCTGAGTTCCCCAGAATACAGACTGGTCACTACCACCAGAATACATCAGTGGTAGAATACGTTGATCTACCCCGGGCTCCTGACTTCTGATTTCATTCCCACTCCACTATATACACTGAGGGATATGATGGTGAATGAAAATTGTGGGAAAGAGCAACTTTGTAATCTAACTTGAGTAGCATTGAACAGGACAGTACTGGCTGGGGGAGGGAAGGGCAGGTCAGTGTGGCAGGAAGCTAGACCAGGGCAGGGGGGTAGCAGGCCACCTTCCTGGAAGCTCAACATTAAGGTGATTCTCCCACCTATTAGTATGGCTTTTTGTCACTCTGACCATAGCTGTGAAATTCCTCCTCATTCAAACCCACTAACGGTAAATCCACCACACCATCAATTTGTATAGAAATATTTGTACATATAAATTTGTCAAAATTAAACACAGCAGTCATACCCAGACAGAGCTCACTGACTCACAGCTGTGGGTTTTGCTCTGGAAGTTATTAAGTCCATTCTATTTTTCCTGTCCAACACTTTGTTTCTATAGAAGTATTTCAACACACCAAAGTCTATGGATTCTAAGGGGCTCTAGGGAGGTGAATTTTGACAAAAGTTCATAGCCAACTCTCATCCCTCATTTGAGAACAATTGAGTTACAAGTTTGATAATTTTTGCTCCTTCAGATAAACCAATCCCAACTACATTTATTATTGCTATGGAGTTGAATGTGTATCTTCAGAATTTACATGTTGTAATTCTGATGACTTGGCCCCCCTACCTCACAACATGGCTGAATTTGAGGAATGGCCTTTAAACAGAGGTGATGGAGGTGATGAGGTGTCAATGGGGGTGCATATGTGGGTCCTAATGCAATCTGATAGGTTTCATTTAAGAAGGAAGAGAAAAGAACAGAGATATCTGCCTAGAAAATCCATCTGAAGACATTGGAGGAGGATGGCTTTCAGGAAGACAAGGAAGGGGCTTGGAAGAAAATCAACCCGGATGACACTCTGATCTCAGACTCCTAGCCTCCAGGGAAGGGAAAAATGAATTTATATTTAGTCTGTTGTGCTTTTATTATGACAGTGATAGCAAATGAATACAATGTTGGCAAAATATAGTAGCATCAAATTTACCAATTTGTGTAACAGTCAGTAAGCTACATTCTAGAAGTTTCTCTGATTTCCAGATTAAACTCTGCATCAATTAAACATTAATTGATCATTGTAAGCTATTCTTAGTCATTATTCAATTCCACTGTTCAGTTCTGAGCCTATATAAACCTCTGTTGGTTTGATTCTGATTGACATGAGTTGTCACAGATAAGGGACACAGAGCAAGCCAATCAATAATTAGAGGAGCTAAGTATAAGGAAATCCACAAGAGCCTGGAAGTTCCCTTCTCAAGATATTAGGAACAGGTCAAAATGTTTTCAACCTATTAACACTGTGAAATGACATCATCTAGAAGTTAATGCTCAAGAACTATATGACCAGGCTACAAAAACTTACCCCAAATCATATTTTTCCTTTATTTTTTATTAAGAAATCTTTTCATTCATTTTACACACCAATCAAAGATCCCCCTCTTCCCTCCTCCCACCTTCCCAGCCTTACCCCTCAACCTATGCCTTACTCTCCCCTTCACAAGAAGGCAAGGCCTCCCATGGGGAGGCACATCCAATAAAGGCAAGTCCAAGCCCTGCCCCCTGCTTCAAGGCTGCATGAGGTGTCCCATCATAGGTAGTGGACTTCTTGGAGCCCAAATCATAATTTTTAAAGAAAGTTGATGAGTTTGTGTTGGGCCACATGATAGCTATCCCTGGTAACATGCGAACCTGGGGCCACAGGTTGGACTCACTCAGTAGACAGTTCCAGGTGAAGCTTACAGTCTACTTAGATAACTCTCTTGCCGGCAGACAAGATTAACTAGCAGCTATGAGTCATCCATCCTTCCAGAAGTCTCCAGGCAAGTCTTCTAATAAAATGAGTAACTGTCTCTGCTAAAGCCATGGAGAAGCTGTAGATTAAGGAAGGCTGAAAGGGACAGAGAAGGGAAATAATTCTAACAGCCCCGGCACCAGCTTTGAGGAGACTGTCTTTACTTAATAGTCTCAAGGCTAACTGATGAACCAAAGTCCCCCTCAAAAATATTATGGGCAACTTCTAGGACAAAAAGCAAAATAAAGTACAATTATCAAACTGACGGGTCAACAGAGCTCAGACCACAGGTCACAGGGGATCCTTGTAACTGGAAAGACATAGGTGATGAGAGCAGGTAGGACAGGGTTGAAGAGCACAGGGTTGAGGAGTGCAGGTAGGAGAAGACAGAGACAAATCTGTTCACTGTCTGATAGAACATTCCCCATTACAGAATGCAAAATGAAGGTCCGAGGCACAAAATTGACACCAGGAACCACCTTCCTTGTTTGGCTGCTCTCAGATTGGCTATTACCCACACGGGCACGTCCCTTTGCTTAGATTCTTCAGCCTGGAGACAGAGTTTAAGACATCAGAAAATGTGATTTCTTGAGGTTTGAAATAATATCAACATACATTCTCCAGAAAGGACTGCAAAAGCTGAAGTCCAAACATTGCCACTGGAGAGTTAAGAGCTTTGTCTTCAAAGGATGCTGATGGCTCTCATGAGTTTCAGTTTGAGCCAAACGTGCAAATGCATCAAATCCAAAGGGATTATCACAAGGCAGCATTGGCAGAGGCAGCACTTGCTCAATGTCATTCACTCAGCATCTTCTTGCAACGTCACTCTCAGCTACTTCTATCCTTGGATTTGGATTTGTACTAAAAGCTACCTTTAAATGAGGAAGATATTGGGTCCAAATGGTTTCAGATCAAAATGACGTCCACCAAACATTGCAGTTGTTAAAACAACATTGCCAATAGCAAAGCTCATCACTGGGAACACCATGACCAAAAAGCAAGTTGGGGAGGAAAGGTTTTGTTGGGCTTATACTTTCATATTCTGTTCATCATTGAAGGAAGTCAGGACAGGAACTCAAGCAGGGCAGGAACCTGGAGGAAGGAGCTGATGCAGAGGCCATGGAGGGGTGCTGTTTAATGGCTTGCTTCACATGGCTTGCTTAACCTGCTTTCTTATAGAACCCAGGACCACCAGCCCAGGGATGACACCACCCACCTTAGGCTGGGTCCTCCCTCATTGATCACTAATTAAGAAAATGCCCTACAGCTGGATCTTATGGAGGCATTTTCTCAACTGAAGCTCCTTTTCTCTCTGATGACTTGTATCAAGTTGATATAAAACCAGCCAGTACAGGACCTCAGCTCAGAAAACCACATAAATGTTGGGCATATGTGTAGACTCACTCCTAATTCCAGCCTTGAAAGGCAAAGACAGGATATTCTCATAGTAAGTTGTCTGGCCAGACTAGCCATATGGGCAAGCTCTGAGTTTGATTGAGAGACTCCGCCTCACTGACTAAGGTAGAAGAATGATCATGGATGTTTCCCAATGTCAACCCCAGGCTTCTATATGCACTCTCATGTATATGCATACACATATTAAAAAACAGAAATGTGCATACACTTGAAAACTGGAAAAAGGAAAGAAATTACATAGCGTATCTAATTACAAGCTCATTTTAACCTTTCCATATACATATATATCCATATGTATCCAAACAAGGTAATTTTGTAAGTTGGCTTCATATATTTTGTATTCAACAGTTGAGTATTTTCTCTTGTATTCCAACCCATTTCCTCACTGCCTCCTAATGACAAGAATTCCTTTCACTGTGTGTCATGTTGACCTTCATTTGTTTATTTATAACACATGGTGTTTCCATAACTTGGTTGATTCTGTAAATTTGCCCAGGCATTGATTCTGTTTTTATACCACCTAAGTAGATTTTGGAGTTAGACAAAACAACACTGAGCAAATTAACCCCTATGATAACAATAAAAATTAAATATATCTCTTCTTCACTGAGACTCCTAATGGAATTAAGCACTGAGCCCAGGAATGAACACAGATCATCTTGCTTCAACCTTTGACACATCATGGATAAGTATAGTGTTAGAATCATTTCCCAATTTGCTGAACAGGAAACTGAATTGGGCTAGCTAAGTGACTTGCCGTTGGTCAAACAAATAACTGGTAAATAAAGGCAAGCCCAAAGTGTGCCACTGTATTTACCCTTTCAATTCTCTCAACTGAAAAGTATGGGCAGGAAGACTCAACTCACAGGACTGCTGTAAAATTTAAATGAGGTTGCATACATCACCGACACCAAAGAGGCTGGGCACAGGAGCTACCCACTTGAGGTTGCTAAGGTGGCCAGTACTGTGACAGTTATTATTACCACTAAACAGACCATTCTTATTGGAACTTAAAGCCAATAGCACTTCAAAGGTGATTGTGGTAACTTTAATTTATACCACCACCAACAATGAGACAAATTAATGACCAAGTTTTGTTATTGGCTAAATACATTAGGATGTTCAGCAAAAATATCTATGAGTAGTGATGGTCATTTTTTGTTGTTGTTATGAGACAGGATCTTATATTATAACCCATACTGGTCTGAAACTCACTGTGTAGCCTAAAATGACATTGAACCCATCCATGGCAATCTTCCTACCTCAGTCTCTGAGGAATAGGGGTTACAAAGTGAGCCACCACATCCAGTGGGGTACTAAATGTATTCATAAAGAAGTCATGCTAAATGTGTATGTGATAGCAATAGATCTCTACTCATCATTTGCCCCTCCCTTCCTAGAAAACTCCTACTCATCCTACTATATGCCCCTCCCCAGTGCTTTTCCTCCTGGGAATTCCCTTTCTTATACCCAGAGGAGAAGAGAACAAAACCCCCTCCTCTGTAATACAGCAACACAGCACTAGGTGGTAGTCAAGAATGGAAACCATCTTCTAGGAAATTCGTACCTTTCTTTACTCAGCACAGAGTCTGATCTATAGAAGGTACACAATTAACTGTTTCTTTAATGAAAGATTGCTTTCAATGTGCTAATTTTGAGTTGTTCATAACCTAAATATTTGAGGCTAAATATTGCAGCTATAGTGAGGGCCAGATGCAGACCATGTAGCTGAGACTATTACAGACCCTCCAAGATGGATGCGTCAGCAGGACCTTGTCTTTCTTTGCCTGCTTGTCTTGGGTCCGAGTGCCCCTTTTGTCTGCACAAAGCCCTCCCTTGGATTCAGAGTCTCACTGGACTCCAAGCAGTACATGCCCATGGCTGTCAGTGTTATTCAGAAGAGATGGTACGGATGGGAAATGCCAGCAAACAAAGCTATCTTGACGGGGGACACCACTGCACCATGGGAGGCTTTCAGGTGGACTTCCCCTCTAACTCAGTGGAGTTGTACAGGATGTCATGCCCAAGGCAACTTACAGCACTTGGTATCACAGAAAGGAGACAAAGTCAGAGGGATACTGGATAGTTACCCATTTCTACAACATTCTAGTGATCAGACCAGGAGATACAAACTGTTTAGGCAGTTTAGGGACGAGGTTCTCTCTTCTTGTCCTTGGTCAGAAAGGGTTCGGTTTTGTCCAGGCCAGGAAGCAGAAATTCTATAAGTCTGAGGAGGCTCTAGTTCCCCATCTGGTTTCTTACTATCTTTTTATTATTATCTTATTATCCCTTTACACAGCTGCCCGGTGGCTCTATGTGAAGGTGTGGCTAAAATTCCAATCAAGACACCTGGGATGGAGAGGCACACAGACACCTGTAGGGCAGAGCAACTGGAGTGACCAGTTCCCCCAACATGCCTTTACCCACATTTTATCATAAGTCCTGTAAAAGCAACTCAATGGCCCTTCCATTCTTGTCCCATGGGAGCTGCACTTACTTTATCTTAAGACTCCATCTATACACCCACAATAAATTCTTTCTAAACCCTCACCCTCCTTGTGCTTTGTGAAACCCATTCCAATTAGCAGCACAAGAACCTGGGGCCACTGACTCAGCAGAAGTTCTGTGTGGCCATGAGTTTGGCATCCTAACTTGTGGGTTAAGTTCACTGAGGGCTAGAAAGCCTCTGTCACACTCAAGAATCCCACTTTCTCCCCATTTCACTGTCTGTGAAACTAATAGCAGCAAGTCCACTCACCTGATGATCTATAAAGTGGGTATAACATGCCTCAAGACTAGGGTAGGATCTATACATAATTCTAGGTGTTAAATATTTCTAGGGTCCAGCACTGAACTTACTTATCACATATTAATTCCCTTGTTCTTCCCATTCCTCCAAACCAGCATTCCTTCTGAGGCCATCTAGTTTGGGGTTCAAGATCAGAGCCAGCTAATTGGAAGTCTATGGATCAGATTTTAAAGTTGCCTCAATGGTGGTGATGTTTGGGTTTGAACAGGTATAACTAGGCCATATCTAGTGAAAATCATTGGGAGAGGCTGGAGAGATGGCTCAGCAGTTAAGGTTAAGAATGCTTGCCCCTCTTCTTCCAGAGGACCAGACCGAAGGTTCTGGTGCCCTCTTCTGGTCCCTGTGGGCACCCACACACAGGTGGCAGACACTCAGTAGAAACCTACATATAAATAAAAATAAAAACAAATCTTTAAAAAAATACAGTGGTACAACCATGAAAGAACTTGCATCCCCAAAACATGAGAGCTGATCAGCATGATGTGAGGACTGTTAAGAGTCTCCACAGACATCACAGGTTGATTTAAGATCAGAAATTACACCCCCCCACACACACACATTTTCTTTTTCACAAAACACTGGAATTCTCACTGGAGTGTCCCCTCTTCCTATATTTGGTAAGTGGATTTGTGGGAGAAAAGAAAAAACAAATATTCATTGAAAATTTCGTTGCTCAGACTCTCAATTCCATCAAAAAGAGGAAGCATGAATATTTCAGTTTTGATGCAGTTCACACCTAACACTCTTTCAGGTTATCTCAGAAATTCAAACCACAGAAATGATAATATGCTCCCATGTTCCCGGGCAGTCTTGCCGAGCTCTATCCTGAGCGAGTCTTGCAGCATTAACCCCCAGTCTTTACAATTTCTTGATCTAGCATTAACTGAATTTTTTCTAATTTCTCATCATAAGCATAATTTCTTACCAAAAAGCATAATTTCTTGAACTACCATTAATTCATTTCCAGGCTCCTCTTAATCACTAGCATGGAAAAATAATGTCCCTGGAAAAGCACAATGGTCAAAATGGGGAAAGAGCTACAAGCAAAGGAGAAATCAATCACTCTTCATTCCCTGGCAACTCTGGAGCTCACAACCATGCAGAAGTTCAGCACCTGCATTTTCCAGCAAGAGGCTGCAATCACCCCTGCCTCAGATGTCCAGAATTGTTGAAAATGGATTCTTTGGAAGTCTCAACCTTCCGTAAAATGAAGAAAATGGAAAACCTTTCATCTTGTCTATGTAAAGCAAGCCTAAAAGTCACCTTTAAAAAATTCTATTTGGGATTACTGCACCTCCATTCCACGCCCCATCACTCCGTCCTGGGTCTTCTCTGTGAGCATCCTCCCAGATGCAGCTGTAAGTACAAAGCCAGGATCCCACAAGCTCTTGGTGTGGGTCAGCCCTGTCATCAAGAACAGCAGCTCAGCCTCTGCGGCTGTTGGAATCCAACAACAATGAGAAGTCGAATGGAGACAGTTGTGCAGGAGTCCCTTCCAGAGTCATTCACATGTGAAGCTGCTCAGGGATGTCCCTGAGAATGAGGTCATCTCTCTAGGGCTGCCCTTCCCTAGGGAAGGTCAGCAGCCTCCTCATGCTAGAGGGAAAGAACCAGTTCTTCATCAAGATGGATACAGAGGAGGTTGCCAATACCATGCTCGGCTACTACAGTCAATGGGGCCCCAGGCTGTGTGGACAGCCCATCTACATCCAGTTCTCCAACTTCAAAGAGCTCAGGACCAACAGTTCAATCAACTAGGTGCATGCTCAGGAGGGTGTGCAGGCCATTAACTCTGTGCAGGTGGGAAGCCTGGCCTTGATTGTCCCTGCTGAGGCTGAGAATGTGGGAACAGCCATGGCAGGCTCTGTGCTCAAGGATCATCTTGGAAATTCTGTTCTACCCAGTGACCCTGGGTGCATTGTATCAGATTTTCTCTAAATTCAGTGCCATCCTCAAGATTATCACATTAATCAGGAACAACCAGTTCCAGGTGCTGCTGCAGCATGCTGATCTGGGAGCACTCAGCATGCTGACCTGTCACTGGATGACCAGAACACCTACAAAGGCTGCTGCACGCTGCACATCTACTTCCCCAAACTCACCAGCCTCAACCTCAAGTACCGTGACAAGAGCAGACACTCCACTCACCCTAGCCTGCCCTCTGGAGACAGCTAGGGATGTTGGACCTAACCATGGCTGCAGCCTTCTGCCTCTCTGTTCCTAACATCCGCAGAGAGCTGATTCCTCTGGCTATCCTATGTGCAGCAGCTGAAGCCACAGCAGTCTGAATTGCCATCCTAGGCATGGCTGGCCCTGGGAATTCATCCTGCTGGTCAATAACCTGAACCCTGAAAGAGTCACACTCTAAAGCCTCTTTCTTCTTCTCTACATCTGTGGTGACATGCAGTGGGTGAAGCTCTTGTTCACCAAGGAGAACACATTGGTGCAGATAGCAGATGGCAGCCAGGCCCAGCTGGCCCTGAGCCACCTGGACAGGCACAAGCTGTATGGGGAGTCAGTGTGCATTACCATGTTGTCAAAGCAGCAGAGTATGCAGCTGCCTGGTGCGGACCAGGAGGACTAGGGACCTACCAAAGATGACAGCAGCTAACCTCTGTACCGCTTCAAGAAGCTGGGCCCTAAGAACTTCCAGAACATCTTCCCACCCTTGGTTACCCTGTACCTTTCCAACCTCCCACCTTTGGTGGATGAGGAGGACCTCAAGAGCTTCTTCTTCAGCACCAGTGGCATGGTCAAGGGCTCCAAACTCTTCCCGAAGGACTGTAAGATGGCACCAACCTAGATGGGCTCTGAGGAGCAGGCGGCGCAGGCACTGATGGAGCTGCACAGCCTTGACAGAGGCAAGGGTTTTGTGTCTGTCCTTCCTCAAGTTTCCCATCTAGGTGCCTGTGGACCCGCGGCAGCCTTCACCATTCCAGAAAAGCCACTTTCAAAAGCACTTGAAGTGACCTTACAGACCAGAGGAGGTTTTTTAAGAGAGAGCAATTTACCTTTTTTCCCCTTTTACGTTTATCTTGTCATCTCAGAAAATGGCTTGGGCCACAGAGGCCCAGTCAGGCCCAGCACCATGCCTTGAGGGACCCAGGAGTGAAGCCACAGTGGTATCACAGAACACAGTTGCCTTCTCCTACCTTGCGAAACCAGCTTGTGTTGCAGAGCACACCCCTCTACACAGGCTCCCCAGGGCTGTCTCTCAAGCTGCAGGTGAGCCAGGTGGTCTGCACATGCTCCCCAGGAGCTGGGGCCACCGCCTCACTCTTGGAGTCAAGTGACATGATGTGCCCATGCCTCTGGCCAATCCAGAGGGCCCAGGCCATCCTTGGCTGCTAAGCCTCGTGTGACCTTTGTATTCTATTTGGTACAGTTACCGACACCTGTGCCCAGGAATATTTCCACTTGACCAAATACCTTAATTTTTTCCATTTATATTTTTCCATTTGTGCATGAGATATAGTTTGAAGTAGCTTTTGTAGCGGTGATATGATGAATGGTATATGAATATTCAAAGCTTCTTTGTTCCCTTCACTCTCTCTATCTTCCTGGTGACCATCTTACAGGTGGGACCCAGAGTGGCCTGCCTCTACCTGACCTGCCTAGAGAAAGAACTCTAAAACCTTCCAGAGGTCCCTGCCTTCAAATTATGGACTAAAACTTTGTTTTCTGTTCACCTCTGACTCAGCCCAGGTGAGAAGCTGACCCCAGAATTTAACTGCCCTTCCCAAATACACACTTCCATGCCCAGTCTGTCTCCATGGGAGGGTGTCCCTGGACCCTGAGGTTCTATGAAGGAGAGGAAAGTATGTAAATATTTATGATTTTTAACCTGTGTGGGATAGAGATGGCACAGCAGTTTTTGAGGTGGCAGATGTATATTTTGGTAACAACCTTAGCCTCAATATTTTTCCGGGGACAACCCTAATCACATTCCATCTTGTCCAGGATGGTATGTGTGTGTATGGGGAGAGGGTCCATTAAAGCCATTCCATAACCTGTAAAATTTTTTATTTGCTATGGAGGAACAGATGAAACCATAAGAACTGGATGAGGGAGACCCAGGCCATGCCAGGAAGCTTCTTGGTGAGGAAGTTCTACAGAAAGCCAGACATCGGGCATTCCTACTGAGGGGCTATCCAAAGACCCGGAGGCCTTACTCACATGGCTTGTACTATAAATAGCATGCTTCTTAGAAAGCATTCCAAGATGTTCTAATGTTCTAGTGTGTTAGGTGGATCCTTAACAGCATTCCCAAAGAGAGAAAGTTCTTCATTCAAGCCCCGTCCATACACACCTCCCTGTGGTTCATTCATGTTCTCAAAGGTCATTGATGTAGACCCACTACGAGAAAAAGGCTCTGTTTCCTTCCTGCTTATGCCTTAGACCTTAGCCCTGGTTTGTCACTTACAAATCACCAACTTCATGTCTGAGTATGTTATTAGTTAACAGCATCTTTAGCATTTTTTTTTAGAGACCTATCAATATCTTAAGAGACCATGAACCATAGCCTTTTAAGATTCAAGCAGTGGCACTACCTAGCACCTCAGACCTAGGAATAGTGGTAGCCACCATCAACTCTACATGACTGTTCCTTTTGTCAAGATACTTGTCCTTTTGCCAATAAGGAAACTGGTCCGTCTCCTGCCTTGTGTCCCTGTCTTGCTGCTGACCCCTCCCCATGCTGAAGCAGCATGCTTGACCTTCTTAAGATTGGCTTCTGCCAGTTCCTAGGCTCATTTTTGCAAAGACCTGGGAAATAGGTAAATTCTAGGTTTGAGAGACATCAGGTGTTATGATAATAATTCTGTAATGTCAAAAATGACAAAATAGCACCTATCCAAGAAGCTCAAAGTGTCTCCTAAACTAACTGCTCCCTAGACTCCCATGGAGAACTGAGGTGTGCATCCTCCATTCTCAAATCAATTTTCAGGAGAAATTGATTCTCTAAATGAAATGATTTTCTACACTGAAGACAGGGTGATGGAAAGACAGGGGCCTAGGAAGAGAGACGCATCCCCTCTCGCCAGCACTTCCATTGCCATTATTTTCTTTCTGGGAAATGTGAGCGTGACCTGGGCTGGTTAAGAGGGTAGGTAAGCATCTGGCATAAGGAATCTTGCAGTCCAGCTTCATCATAAGGAAGCCATATGATCCTACATTGCTTCCAAATAGAAATTGCCAAATCCTACTTCAATGTGGGTCCTCACTCCTCCCGGAGCATACAGATGTGGTTTGAATGAAACTGGGACAAAGTGAGAAAGGGAAACATCTGTTCCAATCCAATCCCAACTTAGCATATACCAGGAAATATGCCACATTCTGTGTGGGGTGGTTAGATTCCCCAAAGTCCAAGCAAACATCACGTGTACTAACCTACCCCCAAGAGACCAAGAAAGCAGTGCTGTGCTGTGGAAATGGGACAGCCTTACCTGGCTTCTTCTCACAGGAGTTTACATTAGTCCACCTACTTTTTTTTTTTTTACATTACAGATCTATTTATTTATTTAAGAAGACAGCATGAGATTGACACTATCAACAGACTTTTAAGTGGCCATTTTGTTCTGTTTTGTTGAGACGGATTCTTGCTTTACGCCCAGGCTAGCATTGAATTTACAATTCTCTTGCCTCATTCTTCTATGAATTGAGAATACAAGTATATACTATCATGCTTGATGCACAACATTTTAGATTCTATTTACTTGTGTACTGTTTATTTTTGTGGAGGAGTGTGTGTGTGTGTGTGTGTGTGTGTGTGCTGATGTGCACACCTTTGTGGGCATACTTACCTGTGCATGTGCCTATGGAAGCCAGAGGCCACCTTTGGTATTATCTTCTATCACACTTTACATTTTTTTTTTTGAAACAGGTTTTTTTCACTAATCCTGAACTTAACTGTTTGCTCTAGGAACCCATAGCAACTGCCTGCCTCTTCTACCCTACACAATGCTGGGGTTACAGATGTGGGCCACCATGCACAGCTATTTATGTAGGTGCTGGAGGGTCTGAACTTAATGTCCTCTTTCTGAGCAGCAAGCACTTTATCTACTGAGCCATCTCTCCAGCCTCACATCTGTTTTGTTTCTGCTTTTAAAAAATATCATCCTAATAGATACGAAGTGATACCTGAGTATAGTTTTGACTTATGTTTCCAATGGTTAGTGATACTGATCATCTTTGAAATACATGCCGCACATATGTCCATTATCCTTAGAGAAGTCTCTTTCTATATCCCCATCCATCTTCAACTGGACTGCTCCTACTGTTATGACTGCTATTTGATTTGGAGAGTTTCTTACATATTTTGGATATTAATCACTTATCATCAACATAGTTCTCAATTTTTTCTTCTAATTCTGTGGGCTGCCTTTGACAACACGAGGTATATAAGGAACTTATCTAAGTATAATAAAGTTTATATAAGAAAAGTCCACAGCTAATACCATATTCACTGTCAAAAACTAAGTGGATTTCACCTAAGAACAAGGACAACAGACAAGGTTAGTAATGTGAGCCAGAGGCATTAGGCAAGCCAAAGACCAGCACCCATATCAGAAAGGAAGAAGTGAGATTAGCCTTTTTTGCAGATAACATGATCATATATATATATGCATATATTAAATATTCCACTAATAAAATCTCTTAGAATTAATAAATGAACACATTAAAGATACAGAACCAGTGTACATTATATTTATGCACATTAGCAATGAACTATCTGAAAAAGAAATTAAGAAAATGGTCCTGTTACTAGCAATATCAAAAAGAATAAAATGCTTAAGAATAAACAACGATGTGAAAGAATATACAATGAAAGACAAAAATCGATGATGAAAAACTTTAAAAAAAGACACAAATAATTATAAAGGCATGCCATGTTAGTGAATTAGAAGTACTACTACATACATACACATGTATACTCATGCAAATAAACGTAAAAAAAATATTTAAGGCTCCCCACCATATTTCCTTGGTTTTATATCAGGAATGCAATTGGCTTAACAGGGAAAGTTCCATCATTAGTAGCTTAAAGTATAAAAGTATTCTGACTTACTTTGGACCTATAAGCTAATAATAATAATTTAACGAAATATAACATCCATTCATGATACAATAGCCTAGTGGATTAGGAATAGAAGGGTATTTCATTATCATATTAAATGAACAAAACATTAGTACATAAAGACATTTAGAAAATAACACATTTAAAGGAAAAATATGAGAGTTCCATTTAAAAGTGGGAACAAGCTAAGCATTGCTACCATCATTACTCCTTACAGTGAGCAAAGATCACATATGAACAAATATGATATAAAAACTATAATGTATATGTGAAAATTTAAACTTAAAAAAAATGACCAAATGACAAAAAGTAGTGATCATCAACCATTGATACAGAAGTCAAAAGAACTCTACATTATTAATAGGCAGTTTAATTTAAATAACTTATAAAATTCAATGAATTTTAAAGGATTTATATCAAAGCTATCTTCACCACCACTCAACTGGAAGATACGGATGCACACATATGTCACAGGAACAAATCAAAATACATGTAGGGGCTTAATGGAGAAAGTAAGAAAATATCAACAAAAGGCTTCAGTTGGCTAAGTAAATAGCTAAATAGTTTGTAACTAAGAGTCCAATAGTGAAAATGTCATTTTCTCAAACCTGATACATATTTAAATTAAAGATCTCAAATAAGATATTTGGAAACATAAAGGTACAGTGACAATTGAGATATTCCTGAAGAGCAATATGGAAGGAGAGGTGTCCTACAGACGTCATACTTTACAGGTTTAGGCTATATTGGCATAGGTGGAGGACATGGACTAGCGGAACAGAGTTCTAAATCCTTGAATGATAGAGCTTTGATTGATCACAGAGGACACAGAGGGAGTGAGAAGAGAGACAATTCATTCATGATGTGGTCTTTCCACATGAAAGAAAGTAAGTAGCCTTTCTTCCTCACCCATACATAAAAATAAGTCAGACGGCTTTCATTAACTCCAACAGGGAAAGTGAGGAAACCTTTAAAAGAAATAAAGTTCATCGCTATGTTGACTACATTAAACAACACATAGCAGTATAATCCATGAAGAAAAGATGTGTTTGACTCTAGCTAGATCAAGACTTGGTGTTCAGAGGAGTGGGAATACAAGCTACCAACTGTTACATTTATAACTAGCAGAATATAAGAATCACAAGTATGTAGCAAACCAATCAAATTAATAAGAAAAAGACAAGAGATAGGAAAATGTACAAAAGATAAGAACTGGATTATGTGAAAATAATCCTATGAAAAAAACACCCTACTTACTGATAATTAGGCAAGTGATGAAAATCATCTAACCCTTAAAGCTAGATGATCCTTTCACACTATCAGGGTGGCAATTCTAAGATTAACTAAAGATATAAGAAACTAAAAATACAAGCACAAATGAGTACTGCCTATCCACTGCTGGTTAAACTACAATGTCTGTCAACACAGCAGCATGCCTCAATGGTTAGAATCAGGCAATCCTTCTTTAGTGTGAACCCTACAGAAACTCATGCTCTTAGCTACCAGGAAACACATTCAAGAATGTTCCATCAGCATGGGCCTACTGGTAAAATTCTGGAAACAGCCTGGATGTGCATCTACAGTAGAGTGAATGAATTATGGCACATTCATAACTGAACGTTGCTGTCAATACAAAGGAAGCTTAAAGTTAAGACAAAAAGGAGAGGAGATTTTTCAGTCAGAAAAGTGCTTATTTTACAAGTCTGAGGACCTAAGTTTGATCCTCAAAGCCCACATTAGAAAGTGCCAGGTATGGTTGTGCACACTTGCAACCCCAGGCTAGGGAGGCAGAGACAGACGAATCCCTGGAGCTCAACACTCAGCCAATATAGACTACTTGGCAAGTTCTAGGTCAGTGAAAGAACTTGTCTCAAAGAAGTTAAAAGTAAGGTAGGCAGTGCCTGAGAAATGACACCAAGGTTGCCCTCTGTCTTCTACATGGAATGTACACATGTCATGCACACAAACACACACAGAGATAAAGAAGAAAGGGAAGGACACACACTACACACACACAATTCTACAACTAGGCAATATCCAGCACATTATTTGGAGATGGCTACACACACAGTGCAACTACCCCCGAAAAGTGGTTTAGTATAATATATAGAAAAGAGAGCAGGATAGACTGCTGGGGGATGAGCAAGGACTGATTGCAGATAATGGGCCTGGGTTATAAAAGAGATATAAAGCTGTTTGTCTAGTTCTAACTCTGTCATTGAGTTTTCATCTTTGGTGGTGGGTAAGTATGTGAAGATATATTTGATAATGAAAGCATAGAATCCAATGTAGAGCTCCATAGCTTCAGAATGTCTATTCTAACAGTATAGAAGTTCATTGAGATGTATAGACTTTAAGTCTAGCTAATTTTGGTGTGTGATGTTTTCTTATAATAAATTTTATAAAATATAAGAAAGAAAAGTAAAGGTGCAATTAACACAAGGCACAGGCTAACATCAACCTCCTTAGGAAGCTATTTTAGCTTCAGGTAGGACAAGGGAGGTGATGTAAGGCAGGGATAACCACTGTGTGCTACTAATATTGGTCCTTGGCAGACTGGCAGGTACACTGATACCTACTGTATTTTTCCTTAAGCTGCACATATATTTGATATGTTCTTTTGTGGCCAGGGTATAATTTCCACTTTCTAATAAAAGAAAATTTTATATCTTTGCTTTAAGCCATTAGTGATGCCAGAAGTCAGGGCTCTGCAGGCCAGAGATCCTCATGGCCTCACATGGACTAATAAAATAGACAAGCTAACAAACATTAAGTGTCCTCCACGTCCGCATGGCTGGAGGCAGATGAAATAATAAGGCCAGGCCTGTGGATTTACGCTGAGTGCAATATTTCTATACAATATTGCAACCTGTACATAGTTCACTGACCCTTCATATTGGCATCATGATTGCAACAGAAATGGACCCCAATTCAACCAGATCCAAAGGAATGAACCAGTGAAAATGGAGGTTTGTACTATTCATAACAACAACCAAAGCCCAATAAAGACATAAAGCGTTTCTTTCTCCACAACAGCAAGCGTATTCTCGCATCCCATTAACCTGCTGACACTGTTTATAACGGCACAGAAAGGTCACCGAAGCCTAAATCCACTCAGTAAGATTCGCTGCCTTGCTCTTCTCAAAACCACAAGCTTTATTGAGTATCAGCTCTCATCTGATTCCTGAGAAGGCCACTGGAAGATTACAGTGGACTCAGGTGTGCTGAGGGTGGCTGTGATTGAGTCTTACATTTGCATAGTGTCTGCCCTCTGCATCACTCAGCAGGTTTCCTGTGGATCTGCAGTCTAGGCTGATGACTTCCTTGAGGCGCTAAGCTAGGATTCCTGGCTTTTTAGCAGATGCAGAAACAAGTTCGATACAGATAGAGTGCTTTTAGTGATGAGATTCCCTTCCTTCCTAAAATACTGATGCCAAGGAGAATCCAGCTCTACAAACTCTGGTCTTTGAATGGGTTTGCATAAAGGGGAAGAAATTAGGAAGGAATCTTTCTATGGCACGAGGAAGGTGGGGGAGTTTCCCATGATTCTACCATCATGTCACTGTGGAATCCTGATGTATAGGGAGGATGTTTTTCCCCCTAAAACTGTTACAATATTCAACTTACACTAAGGGTCTAATTTACTCCAATTTAATTAAAAGTGATTAAGGAACTGAAAATCGAGAGAAAATATAGGTTGATTTTTGTTTTGTTTTGTTCTTTTGGATTCAAAGAAGAGGCCTACTGTGGTCATTCTGGTCCTTGTATTTCCTGAACTTTCCATTTTAGCAACTGCCTTCAGCTTAATGCTCCAGTCTCTAGTAGACTCAGCTCATCTCCCAGGGCAGGAACTTCCTCGTCAGGCACAAAGGCACTGTCCATGCCTTAAACTAGCTTTTATCCAGTGGTGTCAGGTACCAAGACATGGGAATGGACCCAGTCTACCAAACCTAGCTATGGCAGATTTTTGATAGACTTTGATAGAGAGGGCTATTTTCTCCATAGAAAGAAAGACAGAAAGAAACTTGCGACTGGCCTTCAGTATCTGTATGGGGTGAACTGTGCTGAATGGGCACCCAATGCTCTGAATGAGGGCAGCAGCCGCTTGACCACAGGAGAAAGTAAGTCCACCATTGCCCACTCTTCCATGTGAATTTGTCCCCACTCAATGATAGGGATTGAATGTAGAGCCATATACATGGTAGGCAGGCGCTCTACCACAGGGCTGTATTTCCAGCTTCACATGTAGATGTTCATGGGGTATCATTAAGACATATTCTTTTTTCAATCTAGCAACCACTAAATCTGTCTGTAAGGCACCTGTGCCTTGGGATTCCACTCTGACTTTTGGCTAGTTGTTTGGTAGTTAGCTGGATTTGTGCTAATAGATTTTATAGGTCAAAGTACATCTGAACACTAGGTGGTAAGCAGGAAGCAATAGAATAAAGGCCTGTGTGTGATGGGACACATCAGAGGACAGGGAGCTGCTGTTAGGAGTCACATGTGTGGGAGGAGGACATGCAGATGAGCCTGGGGCAGTAAAGGAAACCATCTCGGGAACAGCTTCAGGTTCCAGATTAAAGAAAGAGGTGACCATGGCATTATCCCAGAATAAAATGGTGTCTGTGGTTTAATTGTATGGTGGAGTTACAGAACTAGAGAAAAGGTTGCTCACTGCAGGATAATCAAAGGTCCCATATTGCCCAGGATTGAGTCCTTTTCTTGGTCCTTAGATATCCAGTGTTCTGGCTGGGACAGTCGTGAAGAATAGCTATTTGATGAGAGATGAGAATTGCCAGTCTAATTCTATAATCTAGAAATAAGACAACAAGCTTCTTGTGCTAAAAGAGCTTCATCCTATTCTGTTATTCAAATCTTAGATGGTCTTATAGCAAAACAAACAAACAAACAAACAAAAAACCCAGAGCCAGTTATCAAGGTGAAAGCTGAAAGATCAGAAAAGCAGGACAGCCAGCCACTAGTTCTTACCTCTATGAAATCCTCAGTCTAAAGAGAGTGGGTTCCTGTTTTCTCATACCTTATCTACCTTTCTCTGCCCAGACATCACTTCCTGGATTAAAGGCATGTGTGCTTCCCAGCACTGGGATTAAAGGTGTGTGCCACCACTGCCTGACCTCTATGTCTAGTCTAGTGGCTGACTCTGTCCTCTGATCCTCATGCAAGTGTATTAGGGTACACAATATATCACCATACTATTCTGTTCCAATGGATGACTTCTTTCCGAACTTTTATGGAAACTTTGCTCTGTTCTGAGTGTGTTCTGGCTGTAAAACCTGACTTACCTCAAAGGACTAAGCTGATTTAGTGGCATATGGCCAGCCACGGAGAAGCTATTGTGTGAAAGGCTATATGCTAGAAGAAGGAAAGCTTGCTGCTCACAAGACTACTAAAGGTTTCCAAGGAAGGATCACTTGCGACACCATACTACTTAATATTTGTGAAGACCTGAACAATTAATGACACCACCTTTTTTTTTTTTTTTTTTTTTTTGCAAATTTAGAATTGACATGGCTAAAGAACTTTGCCAGAGTCCGAAAACTATGAAATGGGAGAGCCAGATTTTAAAACAAGACCTTCTAACTCCTCTCCCTGCAGGACGCCTTACCTCCCCTGCATCCTCAGCCATCCACTTCCCCCACCCCCACATCTGCCCTCTTTAGGGTTCTGGCCCTGAGTACAGATGCCCACCTCCTGGGAAATAAATGAGCTGCCTCAGACAAGCTAGCCGACTACCTCAAAAGAGCCAGTAGCCTGAAGGAAATTCAAGGGAGAGCCACATGAATAATTAAGAGCCCAGAAGAATTGATCTGTCAGGAAAGATTAGAAGAATTCAATAAAGTGTACTTTGCCTAAGCTAAGACAAGGGAGGAGGAAGTGTGTGTATTTGTGTGGGAGGGGTGTTGAGGAGCAAGGGAATAAAGTCATCACAGGGTAGGTGGGCTTTCTTCTGGCTACATGCAGCACAAAGAGGCAATGATGAGAAGAAGATATGAAAGGAAGAATACACAAAGGCAAACCTGAAGGATAATTTCCCAAGGAACACACTTACCCAGAACCCACTGAAAAACACCATCTATGCACCCTAAGTGAATGGATAAAATCCCAGTCGTTCTGTTTTCTCCATTCCAAGTAGACTACATTTCCTAAGCAGAAAATACTGAGTTCAAGGTCCTTGCTAGGTCTTTTCAACAGGCAGGTTTGTCCAGGTAACTCATATGTGAAAAAGAATTACTTTATCGTACCAGTTAATTTTCAATTACACAGGAGAGCCAGCTTAGAACTATGATGGACTAAAGTGAGCATGACTTTTCTGGGCTCTGCTCTATACATCACACAGACATTCTGCCCCATATTTGCTTGCCCAGTGTCATTCACATGGACAGGTACTCTGTACAGTTCTGTTTTCTTTTTAATTCTAAGACCTATTCTATACTTATTCATTTCCTATGATAGTTCTACAAGCCAAGAACTAGGCTAATTGCCAACCTACTGTGGTGGCCAAGACAGGCTCAGATCCTGTCCTCATGAGGCTGTGTAATGCAGTGATACAGATCAGCATTTGAATGACATCCACAAAGGCCATCAATGTAAAATAGTGTGGATTACCATGAAGGAGAGGAATGTAGTTAATCATACTATGAAACAAGAGGATATCTCTGTGCAAGGAGGCCGAATGGCCTCTGTAAGAAAAGGCAGTAAAGCTAAAGCCTGTGTCAGGTAGGTGCTGGGCAGGGAGAGAGTAACATCTCTTGGCGATGGGGAGATGATCTCCAGTCATGACAGATTTCATAAGAATGTTTTCGTTACTGAGGGCATCGTCCAACAACTGGTTCAAGAATGTGATTATTACTGAAACTTTGGGTCATGTTCTATTAGCTCTCAAACCTAGAGAAGGGTAGGAATCCAAAGGCCAGGAATGTATGGGGTAAGTGGTCAAACACTAAATAAAAACTGCACTAATGTTCACACTGAGCTTCCCTAGGTGGTTCTGTGCATAGTGTTATTATCTAAAACCAATTGGCTGATGGAAAAGTACAAGTTTAAGATCAAACTCCTATTTCTAGAGAATTCATCTGGATTCAGAGAAAGAGCTACGTGGAAAAGCTATTGTCACTGTATAATATACTGACTGAGGTCGTTACACTTTTGTCAGAGGAACTTTGTCCCCATACAGCCTGAGAGTTATGAGCATGGGCTCTATAGTCAGACTGAATTCTACTTCTACATAGAGATGGATCCTGAGCAAGCTGCTGAACTTCTCAACGCTTCAGTTTTCAGTTCCAGTGCAAAACACTAGACAACAGCAGGGCTTATCTTACCAGATTTTATGAGGTTTATGTCATCAATACATATGAACATCCTAGAATTATGTCTAGTACATAATCTTTTCTTACAAAGTATCATCATTATCATCTACAAGAGAGTGCCAAGGTAAAGCTACTCCCAGCTCTTCAGTCAAAAGCTGAAGTCATTCCAGTGATCAAATGAGGTAGAATAATTGATATGCTAAGTTCAGAAGTTGTTAAAAAA
>CABHPH010159798.1:38012-79616 GCA_902168325.1 Peromyscus nudipes
AGACAGACAGACAGACAGACAGACAGATAGAATGCATCAGGCAGTACTTCTTAAGTACCTTCATGGAACAGGACAGGGTCAGCAGAGTCAGCAGGAAGCCCTACAGTTAAGCTTTGAATCCAAATATGGGAACTCTCAAGAGCAACACTAGACAAGATCCTTCAGAAAAATGGCTTTGATCTTGAAGGAATAGGGGAGCTAGATGCTGTAAATAAAGATGTCTCTAGTGGGAATTCCATTATTCAAACGGGACCAAGTCCATGGTTCCCAAAAATTCTATTATTCAAATGGGGCCAAATCCATGGTGCCCAAATTTGCCCAAATGAGTCACCATAGAATCCTCCCAAGAGCCCTTGTGAAATGTCAACGTCCATCCCCAACCACAGAGCCACCCATTAGCAACAGTGGTATTGGTGACATTTTCAAAAGTTTCCTCCAAAGGCCCCATCTCCCATGTTTAACAGAATGGCACAGGCATCTAGTGTAGCTAAGGTACTTAAAGACTTACAAGTAAGAAGTGGAGAGATCAGGCTTCCAACAGCTTCTTCCTTCCCTAACCCCAAGAACTTCTGGCCCCTACAGCCACCATTCTACTCTCTCTCTGAATTTTATTATCATCTGTACCTTATTAAGTAGAACCACATAATATTTGCATTTTTGTGAGTAGCTCATTTCACATAGCATAATGTCCTCAAGGGCTGTTCATATTATGGTATATATCACATTTCTTTCCTTTTTAAGGCTGAACAATATTTTATTGTGTGTACCTGCCGCAAGTTTATCCACTCACCACTGATGGAAGCTTGGACAGCTTCCACCTTTTG
Source organism: Peromyscus nudipes (assembly GCA_902168325.1). NCBI lineage: Eukaryota > Metazoa > Chordata > Mammalia > Rodentia > Cricetidae > Peromyscus > Peromyscus nudipes. The sequence continues at coordinate 38,837 of CABHPH010159798.1, forward strand.
ACTATTATTGAAATGCTGTTATGAAAATGGTGTACAAGAAGCTCCTAAGATGCACTTTCAATTCCAGAAGGAGAATCGTTGGATCTTAAAATGACTCTGTTTTTAAGGTTTTGAAAGAACCTGGCATGCCTTTTCCCATTAGAGTTGCACCATTTACATTCTCATCATCAGGGCCCAATGGCCCCAGCTTTCCCACATAGTCTCCAGCCCTTTGCTGTTTTCTGGAGGCTTTTGCTCCATGGGCATTTCCACCATTGGAGGGTCAGTGGTATCCACTTGGCTTTGACTGGTTATCACTTCCCTAATGATCATGACCTTGGGGGAAGCAGTATTGGTAAAATGTATAATTTCATTCTTGGCATCTCTAGGTAATATCTCCTCATCTCATGATCTACAACCACATTTTCCATCCTCTCTTGTTGCTAGCTGTGCCATTCTGGGTGTTCACTGAGGCAATGGTTGGCTCAAGGGCATGTATCATCAATCAAGGTCGAATTGAAAAAAAGAAGAGAAGGAAGTGAAAAATATCTTTCTCCAACATACACAGGTCACCAACTCTATCCTTGGGAGAAAATGTGTTTACTGAGAAGCCCATAGAATGATACACACAGGACCCAAACATAGAAATCAGGTAAATTTCATAATATCACACAAACTGCTGGCCAAGCAGAGTCCAATGTCCCAATGTGTCCAATGCTGGGCCTACAGCCAAGAGGTCTGGTCTGACATCTAAGCCCACAATTCAATCCAATGCCGCTATGAGGAGACTGTACTTGCTGCAAGAAAAGATGAAGAGAAGAGTCATGACTCAATAAACAGCCATTGAGGCACTGCTTGAGCTGAGGTGTTTATATTCATCACCTTACCTTTCTCTAGCTCTTGAAAAGATGACATGATTTATCCATTGACCAAAAGATCTAGTTTATTTTATATATCTGAAACTCAACCTATAGAAATGTCTGTATGGTGAGGAAGGGACTTGGATATGAAGGAAAGGGGAACCTGGGAGAACGGTTGAGAAGAGAATTTCAGAAATTCGGAACTATATAAAGATATTTATTTTGGGTTCCAGGAAGATTGTACTCCTCTATCTGACATAGGGCCCAAGAAAGTGGAAAATACTTGAAACCAGGCCATATTGCTCGAAGGCAGATGTTTTCACTCTTTGTGCTGTTAGTATGCACACACTGCCAGTTGACAAATGGTACTTCAAACAAGGAAGGGAAAAACCAACTCCCAGTAGCTGAAGCTCAGTCTTTTAAACAAAAGAGGACTCTTCATCAGAGGTTCATTTCTAATCTTTCAGCTACAGTTAAGTGCAGCCATTTTGGATGAGCCTTTCAGAGTCTATTGATGGTCAAATTGCACTATTGATGGATACCAACTGCCAACTCAGAGCTTCCTGTCCAAATTCCTTTTAACTGGTCTTAAATGATTTCTTTCATTTTTCTTTTCTCTTTCTTTCTTTCTTTCTTTCTTTCTTTCTTTCTTTCTTTCTTTCTTCCCTTCCTTTCCTTTCCTTTCCTTTCCTTTCTTCGCTTTTCTTTCTTTTGACTCTTGATGTCTGACTTCTCATACTTCACTTTCCTACATTTTTTTGGCATTCCACTGTCACCAGGAACACATTAGACATTAGAAAACTCCTAATTTGAGCCCAAGGATGAATCAGAGAAAATATTCATGGAAGAAATCAACACATCATAAAGGGGCAGAGCTTTACAGGAAGACCAATCAGCCAATCAAGATGAATGCCCACAGTCAGGGATCACACTCTCCAGAAATAAGCTAGAAAAAGAACATGAGCATAATCTCTGTCTTGTCTTGAGACACACTGGGAACAATGATTTACATCTATCCTGAGGAGGAACCCCTCCCTCCCACTTGAACACCTCTCTTATTTGCTAACCACAAAAGAAAACTAGAGGGAAGATCCAGAAGTAGTCCCTTTCCAAGGTGATAACTTGAAAGACAGTCAGTCTGCTCCACTAGGGGACTTTTAGAAATAAGGAGTAGAGACTGGGAAGCCTCTATCAGTGGTGGTGTCTAGTAGCATTCATTTTCAATTCCTCCCACCACCATCCTACCCCGCATCCTTTCTCAACAAGCTCTAGAGAACATCAGGGAATTGGTCTCACCAGGGCTGGTGTTACAGGCACACTGAAGGAAACCTATATTTGTGCCTCCCAAGAACCAGTCCTCATTCACAGTACTCCCTTAAGAGACCTGACTTCAGTTTCCTCCTTCCTGCCCTGCTGTCCTTTCTTCCACCCCACTAGATTCATTGTGATTTTGCTATTGAGAGTAGGTGGCCAAAATTCACTGGCCAAGTATCCAAGGAACATCGGCCACATTTCTCCTTGCCAAATAGACAACCTTTGATTCAAACAATGAAGAAAATCCCCACATTTTCAGCACTTTGAAGCTCACTCTTCGAGACAAAGGAGGACTCACTCACTGTGGGTTCCTTTCTAATCCTTCAGCTACAGTTAAATGCAGCCATTTTGGAAGGGCTATTGATGGCCAAATTGCACAATTGATTGATACCAACTGCAAACGCAGAGCCACCCATCCAAATCCCTTTAATTGGTCTTGAATGATACTCTTTTTAAATTACTTGGGCAGAGAAAGGAAAGAAATGTGCCAAAGACAACTTACACAAAGAAAATTAACACCCTGTCTTTGTTTCATTTTTCCCTGGCATAGATATGGACTTCCAAGTTATTATTTTTTTTCCTTGAGAAGTAGTGAGAATGAGAACAGCAGTTGGAACTTTTCTTGTTCAGTTACCATAATTAGAAAAATAGACTAAAATTATGCAGAAGCAGATTGAGAGGGAAAGAGTTCTGCTTTCATATGAAATAGTGAATTCTTTTTTCTTTTTTAATTCAAAGATGCTTCTCCCTCCGCACATGTCTTTCATCTCAAGAGCAGCTACTGTGCTGCTTTCAAGTCTCAGGTTTAACAACTAGTGCCTTCTTCAAAGAATGGGAGGCACTGATTGGAAGTGTGTCTGTGGCCATTGCCGCATTTCCTCAGAGGGTGTTCTGGGGCTTGGGAGATGGCTCAGGCAGTAAGCCACTTGCCATGCATACACGAGAACCTGAGTCTGACAGACCCCCTGGAACCCATGTGGGTGGGTGGTGTCAGGTATATGTCCCTAATCTCAGCTCTGTGGAAGTGGAGACAGGAAGAGCCTGGTGGCTCACTGGCTAGTCAGCCTGTTTGCACCAGTGAGCTCCAGGTTCAGGGAGAGGCTGTATCAAACACTAAAGTGAAGGACAATTGAGGAAGATACTGTTAACCTTGGGCCTCCACATGTACCACCCCCCACCACCACATATGCACAGGTGTACAAGCAAGAAGTGGGGGAACATAGATGTACGTGAGTTCTGATACCCAGCCTCCTGCTAGAATGAAAGTAAACACAAAGCCTAGAGGACAAGCCCTTCTGCTCTGGTTTCACACACCTTCCTTCTCCTGTCTCCGGCACTTCACCTAGAGGCCCGCAAACTGGCTGTTGTCCAATGTATTTGTGATTTTCTCTGTTCTTGCTCATTTCCATACTGGGCCATCACTCTCCCAGTCACTCTTGTCCAAAACCTCCTCGAGGTCCCACACTTTGTGGGTTACCCTGACTCCTCAGTCACCTGAGACCCCTGCTTTGAATCTCCACAGCACTTCTGTCTATCGCTTTGACCTCCCATTATTGGACCTTGTTTTCCTTTCTTTATGTTCTCAACCTGGTCACACTGAAAATCTCTGAATGGAGGACTGTCTAGACAGTGTTTCACCACCCCCTTTACTACTTAGAATAGAGGCTGGGTGCTATGAGAAACACTTACTGGGCTACTTTATAGATTTGCTTTCCTTTACTTATCTCCAAGCCTGAGTTCCACCAGCTCTCTACCCTCTACCAGTCACTACAAACACAGCCCTTTGTGGTCATTTACCTGTGACCCTATACCAGCCTTCCCAATTAATTCCTTGTTGGATGACTCCTACCATCACCCAAGTCTTCCTTGAAATAATGCTTGATGGACAGCTATTCAGAAAACAGCTATGCCAACCTCTGTGAATCCAATATATTTAGGTATATTCACAAAGCTTTGAACATAAGGGTCACATTACATGTGTGTGACACTAAGACGTCATCTGTAACTCCTGTTGCTGTGTTCAAGAGACCAGGCATGAGCCAGTTTGATTTTGCAGGAGTATCCTGCACATAGTATGTACCTTCTTTCATCAAAAGTCATCTGTATTGGTTTCATGTTGCTTCCTATTGCTCATTCCAAGCAGGGTCTTTTGTTACATGATCCCACTCTATCTTCCCATATTTACATAGTCTCATACATCTCCCTCCATCCTACACCCTGCTCAACTCCATTTGCTCACCCTTTCCTTCTTCCTGCCTTTCTGTCTTTTTTTGTGCCCCAGCCCAAGCCAACACCCATCTGTCTCCTATGAGTCTCTGACAGCCGCTCCTATGAAAAACAATCTCTTTCGTCTTTGTCTTTCCAAGTGTGGATAGTTAAATTATACAGCAGAGCACTTATTCCTCTTCATCTGGCATGTCACCATTTGGTTTTAAACGTTGATTTCTCAACCTAGATCGTAAGGTCCCTGACAATAGGGATGGTGTCTTTTAGTGTTCTCTTTATGGGTTCATGGGTTAAATGTCAATCAATCCTTGATATCTGCTTAGTAAGAGATGGAAGATAGTTTCCTGGCAATTTATGTTAAAATTGACTTGATATTTGAAAAGTGTGACAATCCATTTTCTCAGTGAAAGTAAAGAGAGTGAAGGAGCAATCTGAGGAAGGGAATGAAATTTCGGGTCTAATTCTTGGGATATAAAATTAAAAGGCCATCTGCCTTTGAGATGTGGCAGATGTGCAATTGATATTCTCAGCTCATTTGCCACTTGAATTTTGCAGACATTTAATGCCGTAATTGTTTATACAGTAAGATTATAAATACCCTTTAGAGACTAGCTCACTTCTCTCACGCTCTCTCCTCCCGACCCGCACATACAAACTGGTCTTACTGAACTGCAGCTTTCAAAGTAGAAAAATTTAAAAGTTGGCACGGTGCCTTTTTGAAGATAGTAATTGGATAATACTTATAAAAATTTAAGAAGATATATTCTTGATCTATCACTTGCTGCCTAGAATTTTGTCCCATGTCATGCTCTAGCCATTTGCACAAAGATGTCTGCACATGAATGTTCACTGTAGGGTAGTTCGCAATTATAATATATTAAAATAGCCTAAATGCCCATCAGTGAGGGACTATTAAATATATTATGAGTCATTCATGTAACAAAAGCAGTACAGCCTTTATAAAGAATGTGCTCGAGCTGTAGGTACTGACAAGGAAGGAGGTAACATATGTACAGGGCATTTCTGGAAAGATACACAAGAAACTAAGAACTGGGGTGAGAGCTAAGCTCATGTTTATTATACAGCCCTTTGTATTTAAGAACATTTTAACCAAGAAGTGTTTTTATTTTTAAAACTAAAAAAGACCTTTTCAAATAATGATATTCACACTTCAAATAATTTAGACTGAAGATGCATATGACTGAGTATCTAGGAAGCTTCAAAACCTTTATCCTACTTTTTTGTCTGTATGAACATAATTGAAGTAATAGTATTCATTTTTAAAAAGTGGCCTGCTCGTTCTTTCTTCACCAGATTCTAACTATTTTGTTACCATTATGCTCAGACATGGACAGGGGATATAACTGGGGTGGAACCTGTGGTGGCAAGAGATGAAACTAGGCTAGGATTTGTCCTCCATATAAGCCACTTTCACAGAGTAATGACTATGTTTGGAGTGTTTTGAGCTTTCTGTGGAAAAGCTCATGTCCTAAATAAAGGAAACGCCTGTCTAATCTGCCCTATTTACTGTATTTCCGCTATGCCTACCTTTACCCACAGATGATGTTTTTGGTTCTCTATGTAGTAGCTATTAGTCTGTTTCTCCTTTGCAACCAGAAGAGACTAAAACTACCAACCATTTCTTCCCTCACCTCCAAGAAAGCTACAGAGGCCTTTATTTAGAGTTCTTAGCTGCAGTCAATGAAACCCATTCTACTTCATTTAAACAGAAAGACATTCATGACCAGGTACTAGAAAGACAAGAATATACAAGTAAAGGACTGGAGAGTTGGCTCAGTGGGTAAAGTGCTTCCTACATAAACCCAAGAATGTGTGTTTGGATCCCCAGTACCTACATGAAAAGCTGGGCACAGCTGGCACAAACCTGTAATCCTGGTGATCGGGTTTAAAACAGGTAGATTCCAGGGATGGCTGGCCAGCAAGCTTCACTATCACCCATGACTTCTATAAACTCACCAAACCCCTTCAGATCACACCAGAAGCTGGGTGTGGGAGTGTACACCATGACTCTAGCATTTCACTGGTAGAGGGAGGAAGCTAATGTGAACTTGAAGGCAACCTCAGCTCCATAGTCAGTTCCAGGTTGTGTTTGGTCCCAGCACAGAATTCATGAGACCCTGCCCCAAAATGAACCACCACCAGAACCTTTGGAGTCACTTTGGAGGTCCTTATGTTACACTCCTTTGCTCTATAATACATTGAAATTTCTCTGCCATAACATCAACCTGACTGCATTGAAATGATTTGTCTATTGGCCTTTCTAGATAAACTCTAAGCTTGCTGACAGCAGGGACCGAGTGGCATTTATACATATATCCTCAGCACTGACCACAGTGTCTCTGATTGACGTCCTCCACATACTGTTTTAGAAAGGGAAAATGTGAGGAGGGGGAAAGAAGGGGAGAAGAAGTCAGGAAAGGGAAGGGAAGAGGCCCAGTGCTTGCTTCTTGGGGAGAAAGAACATGATCACATAGTCTACAAAATAATCAGAGATTTTACTCTGCAAAGCCCAAATTACTGATTTCCCCTCCCTTTCTCTCCTTCATGACCTTGGTGCTTCGGGCCTTTGGAAAAAGTATTAAAAGGGCTGCCTCCATCAGTAGTCATGAGAGCGGAAGGAAAACGAATGGTTATCGACACAGGTAATGTTCTTGTTTCCCTGTGGTAGCAGCATATGGCGCAGGCTGTAACGGCCTAGTGTAAAGCATTCCTGGACAATATTAATGACCAACTAGGTTAATGACCAAAGACTCAGCCTCTGGCCAAGAACACATCCTCCTGTTCATTAATTCTTGGGAAATGACCTTAGCCATGTTCATTACAGCTCAATTACACTCAAGCACTGCACAAGGAAGAAACATTTGAGACTTAGTACCAAACCACGTCCCTCTTTTACCTTGACACATGGGCAATAAAGACACAAAACAAGTTATTAGTCTAAATACCAAGCATGTAAAAGAAGCACAGCTATTGCTTTATCAGTTAGCAATCAATGAGAGCTAAACTTGGGTGACCTTAGAGGTCACAGAGCAAGCAAATCGGACTTTCCTAGTGATTTATACACACTCTAGGTGTTCTCTGCAGGCACAGCATAGTACTAAACATGTGACTAGCAGATATATAGTTGGGAGGAAAATCTAAAAATTCAAAGGGCAAAGTCCTTGCAGTAGGAAAAATAAAACTTGCTGAAGACCTATTCAGGTCCCAAAGAGAATGTGTGGAGTTGGTTTGGGGTGGGGCGCTGAGGAGGGGGGTGGGGGGCACAACATGATGAGGGGGAAATCTGAGGATGAATTAGGACAGCTTCCAGCAGTGTTAAATTGAAAAAAAGAATACACCTTTTAAAGGGGGCATGCAAGCTGGGGTGTGGCTTGAGATCAGAGGTTGAGAAATCTAGCTTTGACCTTGACAACAGGCACCAGTCATAAGTTAATGAAAGGGCCACAAGTTCCCCTTGCCAGAGATCAGGAGAATGACTGCTTTAGTAAGCAGGAACTTTCCTCAAGCTGCCCAGGGAATGGAGGCCCTTATCCAAATGCCTGACCTTGGGGAAAGGACTTCTTCTGGGGACTAGACACTATACTACAGTTTCTTAGTCTTACTAGATGGGCCTGTTCCCCTCATAACACTCCCCAAAGGGAAGGTCCTGATGTCTTACTCTTTTCCCATTATACTACCATTCGGATTTCTCTGTATTTATTAACTGAACTCTCATCCTTAATGCCTCAGGCTCTGGATCTGGATTGTAAGCATTTCATCGTTGGGGTCAGGTGTGTCTTGTAAACTTCTAACATTCCTGCTCTTGGTGTAATTAGGAGGGCACAATGGGATTCCTGGTTCCACAGTGGCAGGGATTTTTTTTCCAAAGAATTATTTTGTCTAGAGAGGCTACCTTTGTACACCTTTTTATTCTTTACCGAAGTCCACACAAAATTTCCCAAAGAGAAAGACATTAATATTGAGAATCATTAAAAATGAAATCAAAATGGTGCTGGAGAAGTGTGGTCTGCAATGTCAAAATGCTGGAACTTTGTCAAGCAGCAATGGTCGCCATGCAGTCCATGCCAAAACCTGACTTTTTGGGGAACTGGAAAAATAGCTAAGTGAGTCAAGTGTTGTTTGCTGTTCAACCCTGAGGATTTGATTTGATCCCAACATCCGCATAAGAAGCTGAGCAGGATGGCATGTGCTTATAATCCAGCTCTTGGGAAGTAGAGACCAGAATGTCCCTAGTGCTTGCTCTCTAACTGTCTATCCTAATCAGTGAGCTCCACATCCCAGCAAGAGATCCTGTCTCAAAATCAAGGTGGGTGGATGACTTCTGAAGAACCACAACTGAGGCAGACTTCTGTCATGCATGAGCACACAGACCTATGCACATACAACTCTGTGCCCACCCCCATAGTCTTGACTTCTTCAGATTAGCCTATTGTTCAACCCATCAATTATGGACTGTGTCTTCTGAGTAAAGCCACATGGATAGTATTATGCCCAGATCACAGGGACCCCCAAAAGATCACCATTGAGACCGAATCCCATATATAAAAGAAGAGAGCCTTTATTCAAGCTCGACCTTGGGAAGCTGTGAGAGCAGAGAACCCTGAGCCCAGGCAGGGTGGGGTTTTTATCATAGCAGAGGTTGGGGTGAGGGGATTTCCAGGGTTCAGGACCCCGATTGGCTAACATTTGTCTAGGAGTATCTGTAAAAGGGAAATAGGTATGTGCTAGGCTCAGGGACACCTGGCAATCTTATCTAATCTTACCTGATGGTTGGAATGTTTGGGATGTCAGGTTCTTCCTTTTAGATGCTGGCCCATTGCTGGGTGGATCTCTGGGTAGTATCAGCTTGTGACTTTTTCTGGATCGGGGTGTTGTGTTGCCTGACAATAAGCCTGTCATGGCAGCTATGTGGTCAAACTGTTTTGCTCCCCCCTCCCCCCACAGACAGGTTACAAATCAAAGGGCAAAAGACCACAAAGCAACATGAAATCAAGTTACAGGCAGTGAGCATGAGCTACAATGGTTAAAACTTTTCCTACACAAACAACATGAGATCAGTTTATAGGTACTGACCAAGTGCTCTGGTGGTTAAAACTTCTTCTAAACAATGCTGATCCCCTCCATTCACAGAATCTTAATAGCCCTTCACTTAAATCTCACCTTAAGGACACACCTGTGACCAAGAAAGTGCAGCCCCAGTAAGTCTGCATGACTTCCTGAAGAGACCTTCCTGAAGAAGAACTGTGAAGAGACACAGTTCTTCCTTGTCAGCTCAGACACAGTTTGGGACTCAGGAATAGTATGAACCCCAATCATTTAGAAGCAGCCATGTTATAGGCAATCCAGGCCACATGGAGAGGACCTCCTTGATGCTATGGTCAGCAGACCAACTGTGGTTTTGGTGACAGGGGCACCCACTACCCAACCTATGAGTGAAGATAACTTCCAGATTACAGACTCCAGTATTTAAGTCTGACCAGTCAAGTCTCCAGTGTGGAGCACAGACATGTTCACTGTACCCCACAGGAACTCCTTACACTGATTTGGGGAGCAGAACACAGTGGTTATTTGAAGTCACAAAGTATATAAGTGGTGCGGCAATGCCGGGTCTTCCCACACATACACGCACGGAGATAGACACAGCTGATTTGGAGAGTTGATTTTGTTGCTCATGTATACTCTTAGCCCAGCTGTGCCCTGCAGAAAGTGCCGTCATACAATGGAACAACACTGAATACCTGGCAGAGAATCTCCAAGACTGCTTCCTCCAGGCCAGGCGGCATACGCCACACAAGGGAAGTTAATTGAAACATCAAGGTAACATTGATCTTCCTCCAATGCTGCCTTTCATCATGCGCCAATATGAACTCAATTTAATCCCAGCGGTGCCGATGCCCTCTCTCAGGATTGGCTTGTTCTTCATTCTCTTTGGGATTCCTGGGTCACCCCAGTCCTGCTTTCAGCCCTGATCTAATCACTGGCCTGCTGTAGCCTGTACTGCCACCTGCCCACCGGCCCTGACTGCCAGGAAATTCTATTACAAACAGCACCTTCAATTTGGTGGTGCTAAGTGAACTGCAATCTATAATTCTTCAAACTCTATTCCCCAACCCAGTTTGGTGCATGGATGTTACACCCCCTGCAGTCCTACCAATACCATTCTGAAATTGAAACTGGAATCCATCGTGGAACAGTCGCCCCACAATATCCCTGTTATTCACCATATTCATCTCATCTCACTATACCCCCAAATTCCAGCCATTGACTCTGCACTGGCTTTCTCTCTCCAGGCTCCTACTGTGCTCAATTTTTTACTAGCAAACTTCAAAAGCCTCACAACACATATTTAGCTGGTCTTTTCTGGAAACCCAGAGTCTCCCAAGTACCAATAGCTCAAACCCAGGTCCAGCCCAGAGGATTTGGAATGTGGCCTCTCACTCACCTGATCCCCATCCAGCCAGTTTCCTTCCTCCTCCATGGCATGAACCCTCAGCTTCAGTTAGGCCCGAGCTGCTCCTTCCAATCCCCCCCTCACACCAAGTTTCCCTTCATCCAGCACCTTCCCGTGTCTTCCCCTGGGAAGGCACTCTTTCTCTTCCCTCTGCATCCTTAATTATGCCCACTCTTCAGAGTAGTTCTGTAGCATCCTACTCAGTTTTGATGAGATTTCTAGAATATACCTCTCTAGACTCCTTCTTCCCCACCACTAGCACCCTGGTCTTTGATACAGGGTTCCTTCTGTATGGTGTTTCCTGGACATTTTCTGTGATTCTATTTTTTCTGAAAAGACACAGGCTCTAGGGCAAAGGCCATGTTCCATAGAGACCTGAAATTCCTCCTCAAGTTTGTACCAGGGCTAGTCTTTCAGGAAATAACCAATCGATTCCTTAATCTAGGAACTATAATTCATATACTGCAAGGTTCTAGAGCCTGCTAAACACCTTCCTGTCCCAGGGCTTCTGCCCTGGTTGGAATGTTCCGTCCGAGAGATTTTACCAGGGTCTTCCTTTGCCACTTCCTCTTCAGCTACATGCCACCCATCCTAAGCTGCATCTGAACACTGACTGAAAAATCACTACTTTAATAGATACAAGGCATTTCTTTCAGCAGCTCACCTGTTTATGCCCAATTTGTCTTATTTTTGCTTTTCCTAAAGACACTGTAAACTTGGTGATCACAGAGGCCTCATTTGGGTTGTTTGCTGCTGAATCCTTTGCATTAAAGAATGCCAAGGCTGAAGACACAGAGATCAGTGTCAGGGTGCTTGCCTGGCATGTGCCAGGCCCTACGTTCAATCCCAGATACCAGAAAGAAAACCCCAGGATCAGGAAGAGGATGTCTGCTCGATAAGAATGTGTTGGGTGAGTGGATGAGATGCTCTGTTTAGTAGATGCAATCTATTAAGGAAAGCAGATATGCATGCTAAATATCATATAGCAATAAAAGAAGTCACAGAGAAACATCTGTTTGGAAGTATCAGTCATGAGTAAGTGTGTTATTGGTGGACGGAAATACAGTTGTGTACCTAATGTGACATCTTGGTCAACAAAGAACGGCTCAAAGGGCAGTGGTCCCATAAGAATGTAACAGAGCTGGAAATCCCTACTGCGAGTGACATACAGCCACCCTGGTGGGGAAGTGTAATGCATCACTCAAGTTTGTGGTGATGATAGCATGAATGAGCTTCCTGTGCTGGCAGCTGTATAAAAGTATAGCACATACAGCTGGGCACAATGCATTCTACTTGACAGTAACAGGAGCAGCTATGTTACTGGCTTGTGCATTTGCTCTGTTATACTTGTAATCTTAATAGTATTTTCCCACTTATTTGAAAAATGGCTATAATGCAGCAATCTATGTTACATAGGGGCAGCCTGATATGTTTCATGTTTAGCTCATCACTTGATTGCTTACGTAAGCCTACTTCAAAATGACAAAGTCACTTGAAATTCACGTATTAGACCGTATTATCACTGTGAAGCAATGGAGGGGTCAAGGTCGGAACAGTGGGAAGGGATATTGTTGGGGCAGAGGCCTGATCTTTAAATGATGAATGTGGAATATTAGAAGCTTGAGGCTCATCTCAGTTACAATCAGTATAAGTAGAAAGTTTCAATAGAAAATGCCAGCTTTGATTTTTTTGAATATCCCTTTGGCAAAAGTCTCAAGGACAGACAATAGTACAGAGACTAGAAGCAGGTGCCAGGTGAGAGGCGGTGCAGGTGGCCCAGGTAGGATGTCGGCTTGCACTAAGGAGGGGATGGGAAGAACCAGATTAGACAAAGCCTGAAAAAGCTGAAGCAGCTCACACTGAGACCAACTGGAAGAGAGACGGCAAGAAATCAAAAGTGCATCCCAGACAATGGGCAAGATGGCCTCACCACCTGCAAAGTCAAGGTATGTAGACCAGGGAAAAGATCAGAAATCATCTTTACAAGGAGTTGGGGGGGGGCTGAGTTTGAGGCACCTGTCAGGTAAGCAAGGGGATAAATCTGATAAGTTTGGATTTATAGTCATCAGAGTCTGGGGGCCAGGCCTGTGTCAAAGATATGATTGGAAAACTATTGATGTACAGATGATAGTTAATGTTGTAGGTATATGTAACATTGCTTGGGGAGATGAATTGGATCTACCACTCAGGAAATTGCTTCTCCAGGTCTAGACTGTGAGACCGAGATTTCAATATCCAGGGTTATAAAGAGCACTCATTATAATACAGCGTGAGTCACCAGCCAGTGTTACCTTGACATTGAAATTCAGCTCTGCTCGCTTGATGCTTACCACATGGACTTAGTTAAGCCAGCTTCCAGGACCTTTGATTATGACCAGGCTAAATACCGTATGTTCCGTTAGACATCATCACATCCTGGCGCAGGACTCAATGAGAAACTGCTACCTATATTTGCAACATATGTTCTCCAAACTGCTATTAAGCTTTTGCAAAGCAGCCATGCAATTAATCTTTAGCAGAGATGCTCTTACAGCCGCCCCATCATGTGTGGCAGCTCTGAAAGGCATGCATCTGACATTTGCCAGAGAGAACATATTGCTGCCCATACTTTAGTCATTTATCTTCAGAGGGTAAGAAAGTTTCCTTGGTTATTTAAAACATGAATGTAAATTTCAATATGTGTGTGACTGGAATGATTTTCATGACCATGGGAACATCTTTTTTTCCCAAAGGCATTGGCTACTCATCCAAAAGTGGTCATTTGTTGCCTAGAGACTCGGGTACTGAGACAGAATTGGACAACTAATTTTTTTTAATTGAGTTTGGCTCATTCATACAGGAATCCAAGGAGATAAGTTCAGATAGATAGACAGATAGTCATGTTATGTTAGTTTAAGATAAAGTAAGCACTTACTAATACTGAGCCTGTGTTTTCTTTGGGCAAGGAATAGAGCTAAATACTTTGCATATGTAGTTCAGTGAATTATCTCAAGTCTTATATGGTAATTACTGTCTCATTTTACAGATGGTAAGACTCGTTCAACCTAGGGGGGAAAATCAGACATTTGGGTTTCTCCAAATACATTTGTTTTGAAGGAAAGTTGACCTGTAGTTTAGAATTCATTGATGTTTTATCTCTTCTGCTAAACTTATTGGATCTCTATTACAGGGTCTAAGGTGCCAAGGCCATGGTCAGTGAGCATCTTTTGCTCCCATCCTCCCTTCTGAATACAATCATTCTCTATTTCGAAGATGTCTTCTCTACTACATGTGACTGAGTGTAATTACTAGCCAGTTGATAGTCCTCTTACTTCCTCTAAGGTCTAAGTCCCAAGACCTACCTGGTCAGACATCCCCATTGTCAGATCCTGTGGTTGGCCCAGGGCCAGCCCAGTATCCAGAAGGCCAGAGAGAATATGGAAGCCATGACCAGCTGAGGAGAAGCTTGAATATCAATGCTGTGTTCATCAATGCTTGGGACTGGTAATCCCAGAGCTGCTTCTGGGGGGAAGAACCCCTAGCTACCTAGTTCAAAAAATTCCTTTTTTATCTCCCTGTTTTACAAATGTTGTAGTTGGAATGTGTCTCTGTTATTTAAACATAATAAAACAAATCAGTACATGAAATTTTATAAATCTAGCAAAAATTAATCTGAGTTAGCTTTATTGACATTGACTTCAAATCTCCCCTTTTGAAAGGGATACATTTATACATTAAATACTAGCTAAAATTTACTAATATCAGGATTGTACGTGTGCATCAAGAAATCGAAACCTAGAAGATAGATAACTGAATTTAAGTAGGATGTTAGCTACTGACTTAGATGTAACTATGATATGACCACTTCCCATAGATGTTTGGGAACAGCTCTCCTACTTTAAGTACAATGTGAAAATAAATGATGTTAATAATCAGCTTCACCTTAGACCCAAACACTCAGGACCTGTGGCTGATGACCAGACTTGAAGACTTTTAGAAGTACATGCCCTGTATTAGCTTATCATTATTAGCCTCTAACTTTCTATATAATTGATCAATATTGCTTCTTCAAGTTTCTGACAACTATTATTGAAGTCAGGGCAGTTATTCAGAATCATCACAGTCATGGCTATCTGAGTCATGGTGGGCAAGCTGTTTATGTTCTCTAGACCTTAACTTCAGCACACCACAGGGAGAGACAGTTCCTGACTTCCCTGTATTGTGGGGAACATTTAGAGAAACTATAGACACAAAAGTTTCTACTCACCTTTTGCCATTTGGGATGTAGAGAAAGTTTGTTATAAACTCCAAATAAAGCTGTCACAGGTCAGAGGGAGAGGGAGGCTAAGTACCATATATTAGAACTAAGACTGTGACTCTTCCAAGAATGCCCCACTGGCCCTCTTGACGTTACAATCCTTTGTTCCCCAAAGAAATCCATCCTGCCGGGCGTTGGTGGCGCACGCCTTTAATCCCAGCACTCGGGAGGCAGAGGCAGGCGGATCTCTGTGAGTTCGAGGCCAGCCTGGGCTACCAAGTGAGCTCCAGGAAAGGCGCAAAGCTACACAGAGAAACGCTGTCTTGTCTCGAAAAACCAAAAAAAGAAAAAAGAAAAGAAAAGAAATCCATCCAAAGCAGTCAGTTCTTCAGGCACAATCCAGACTCCATTACCTACTCAGTCCCTCCACTTCAAATTCCCTTTCTTGGCCCCCCCATTCTTTAGCATTTTACCTAAGCTTTAGGAACCCTGTATCTTCTCTTTGGGTGTATCCTAGTGCCTTAATCCAGGCCTTCTATCCTGCACTCACTTGGTGATGTCTTCTGTGAGAGCTCATCTGGTTGTCATGTGATTCTCTCAAGTTACACATCCTCATTTCTCAAGTTACAATGAATTCTCATTCATCTCTCAAATTCCCTTCTCATTCCCAGGGAACTATCCTGCCTCTTCAACTCAGTTGTAAGTTTATTAAAGTCAGTAACTGGCTCCCATGTTTCTTATATGGAATATGTACTTAGCAACTAAGAGTTAAAAAGGAAGATGTCTAAATGAGAAAAATGGCTGAGGAGAAAAGAACTCGAGGGAGCTGGTATAGTCCCAAAGAAGCACAGACATCTAAAACAAACTCTTCTAACTCACCTCCTTCATTCATTACAATGAATCATGCACTAATTTCTCTGACTGAGTTTTTCACACATTAAATCTCCCTACTGTTAAATATGACCTTGGCAAATTCTTAAAAATACAGTTCAACAGATGGAATGTGAACAACATGATAAGTCTCTTATGGATATAAATGTTGTTCTACCTATTAGTATTAACACAGGCATCTTGCAGCAATTTTAAATTTTGTATATTGATCTTTTTAATCTTGTATATTAACATAGAAAATGATAAATATTAAATAAGAGGACAATACTTTCTGACTAGAAACACTGGAAGTAAAGAATGGTTGAGTTTAGGTCAACTAGGCCCTCAGTGTAAGTGTTAGAAGGTCCTGGGTGTCAGATTCTTAGCTTAAATACTGTAGCAGAGAACCTTGATTTTGAGACTCTGAACTGTCAATTTCAGGTGTATGAACATTGACAGGTTTCTCAGTGTCTGATTACCAGGTGTTTTTTTGTCTAAAAAAGAGCCTTGAAGGAAATTATATAATATATGCAAAGATATTTGTTTATAGAAAGGCATAGTTCTCATTATTATTTATTGCCTAGCTACTTAACTTAATCTAAAAACTAATGTAGGGCTGGAAGGTGGTTCAGAGTGTAAATGCTCTTGCCTCTCAGCCTCGTGACCTCAGTTTATTCCCAGGACCCACATAGTGGAAAGTCAGAACTGACTCTTGAAATTTGTCCTCAGGTTTCCACATGTATGTAGACAGATAGAAATGCACGCACACGCACGCACACACACACACACACACAGAGAGAGAGAGAGAGAGAGAGAGAGAGAGAAATAATTAAATGTAAACAGAAAGTTTTTAAAATCTTTAATCTTCCTGTCCTAAAGATTTCAGCCATAATATTCTAAGGAACAAAATGGCATACTACTACCTTGGTAGCCTCTTAGTCAGCTATTTATATTCTGGATGAACAAAATGAGTGATCTCCAAGGCAGGTGTGACGTCACATGCCTGTAAGCCTGGGACCCAAGAAGTAGAAAGAGGCAAGAGGATAAAGTGTTTCAGGAAAGCTTGAGCTACATAGCAAGACCCTATCTCAATATATACCAATCAATTAATTAATCAATAACAAATCCCTGGATGCCAGCATGCTCCAGCCTTTGCAGTTTTCCTGAACTCATGTGACCTCAACAAATGACAAAGATCCTGCCCTACAATTAGTCATATGCAGCAGTATGGGGAGAGAACAGAGCCTCCTTTTATTCCTGGGATTTCTCCATTGATGGGGAGGTGAGCCTCTGATGTACATCAGGACTTCTCTTCCTCCAGAGCCATCTACCTGCTCTTGACTATATCCTTCCTTCCTCCATTATTTGGGTTACTCCAGCTTTCACAGTCATCCGTCACTCCCCACCCTCTACTGAAAGAATCAGCAGGACCCCTCCCAAATGACCACATCCACCTGGGAAAGGTACCTTAGGCACTGTCCTGAGGTCAGTGGGTTTTGTCCAGAGGAAGAAAGCAGGCATCTGTGGGGTTGGGCTCTGGCACAGCAGAGTGTGAACAACCAGCTGATCTGACACATACTTTCTCTGGCAGAAAAGCCATATGAGTGGGAACAAATCCCTCCTTTTTAAAAAACAATGCAGTTCGTGTGCTTGATTGGGCAAAAGTAGCAACACTGAATAAAGTACCCAAGCTGGCTACTCAGAGCTCCATCCTAGACAGCATGTTTACAGACTTTACATTTTGCCCAACAGAGTGAAAGAGTCCCCAAGGGATCAGACCTTCTCAGTTAGCAGATGACCTAACCAGGGCACACAGAGGAAGTGACATACTGAACATTACCAGTAAATGACAAAGCTTGGAGACAGAATGCAGAGCTCTTCAACTCTCCATACTCAGCTGCGTCCAGAACCAAATAAACATTTCAACTGACTGTAACTCCTGCAGCCCAAGGATTCCACAGCCGTAAACCACAACCACTCAACCCACACGGTATTGACCGCCCCTGAAACAGTGTTTTCATGAGCTCTGGCTTTTGCTGTCATACCATGCTACTCTCCCCAGTGAGCAGAAGCTTGATAAATACTGAGAACTGATTGGCTGATTAATGATCACATACATAATAATGGATACAGCTTCCTTCCTGAACTCATAGCCAAGGCAGCTCCACTAAGTGGCCTCTCCTCCCCATTTCTTTTCCCTCTCACTTGCTTATAAATTTTGAGAATCATCACGAAACATGTCAAGGAAGCAATTACTTTGGAATTTACCCTTTCAAAAGGCAAAAGGCACCGAAGTCCACAGGGGACATTTTTCCTGAACCAAACACGAACCGGAAAATGTGCAGTGACTCGGATTACATGCAGCACTCCTGAGGGCTCTAATCTAAGGGTCCATCACGGTGTCAAGAGCTATTTTCCTAGCTTCCCAGAGAGAAGAGATCACAATCCTTTAATCCAGACAGGAGGTGAGTGCTAGGCAGAGATCTTAGGCAACAGACATCGGCAAGTAGAGGATAAACTCTGAACTGAAGAGATAGCCAAGACAATATTAATATTAGGAGCCCAAGAGGTTGTGTGAGGCAGGGACAGCCCAATGGGGTAGGATGCAAAGCTTCATTTCGCTTGAGTACCAAGGACTTCTCCTCAGGGTCTTACAGTAAAAACAGACATATATCTAAGCCTCAATGAGCGTCTAGTACAGAGGCAGAGAGAAGCAGCCGTGCCAAACTTTCTATGAACATACTGCAGGATGTATATCTACTAATACTAGACAACGTATATGAACATGCATACACAGAAGTGTGTGTGATTGTATTATTTATGCATGACCTGTGATTCCAGGGCTCCTCACAGAAATTGGAGTATAGTGTTAGTAACTATCACAAATACTCAGAACTTTGACCATGCATTTATTTGACCCACAGTAGACAATGAGATATGTAGTATTATCAAGCAGTAGCATTAGTAAGTAGGGAAGCCATATAAAGAGTAATATCTAGAGCAATTCCTGTTCACACTTTCTAATTCATCCTTCCCAGCAGACCAGAAGTCAGAGAGGCCCATGAAATTTCCAGCAATTCAAGTGACTCTGAGGACCACATGCCATTTTTATTTATTTATTTATTTATTTTGGCTAATGGAGCACAAGGAGGCATATCCCTCTTAATTTGATGTGGCTCTCCACCCAGGAGGCGAGCTCCCTCTAGCCACTCCTCCAAGTCACCTTAATAAACTCATCAGCCCTCAGCAAGCTGCACTTTCCCATCTCAGTCAGAAAACACAGATCAATACACACAGCAGAAGCACTTAAGCTCTGCTCATAAACTCTCCCGAGTAAATGTTAGGTACATTCCCACGCCAAGCTGACGCAGCCTTCTTCCGGAGGCAACATTGCCAAGGCCTGTGAACTACTGGGCAGCAGAGGAGGAGGGAGGGGGCACCAGAACCGCAAAGCAAACTGAACCCAGAGTCAAGCCCAAAGCCAACTGGCTCACAAGGTGCTGGGACTGTCCTTGCCTACTTCAAAGCACTAAGAACAACAGCTTCCTTAGCATCGCAAAAAAAAAATCATAGGAGTTTAAAGTAGGTCAGCAGTTCACACACATATAAATGCCAGTGTCTCCTGGCCAGCTGTAGATGGGAGAGGAGTGTCTACTAACTGGGCAGCTGAACCATCACAAGGGCCACCGTGAGCCTCCTTGGCTTCTCTAGAGGAACCCGAGAAGATAACCTTCAATCAGTCTGGAGACAAAAAATTAAAATGATTTTTTTTTTTATAAATCCCACAGCTGCTCTGGAAGGAAATCAAACAAACATCCAAGCACAACTCTCTGAATTTATATTCAAAAGACCCAGAGCAAAGGATGCTGAGCACGGAGGGGAGGCATCTTGAGATCTATCTGGAGCCACCCTTAGCACCTGTTTGTAAGCACGCGTCTCGAAATAGCATTCAGCAACAAGTTTCTAAAATGGCAAATCTACTGCTGCTTTCCCTGAGAGTGCTTAGTCACGCTAATCCTCCGACCCAAGAAATCCTTTCACAGGAGCCCGCTGGATGAAGCCGAGCCGTGCTTTCCCATGTCTGCAGCCATGGCAGCAGCCGCAGCAGTTAGCAGCAGTCCCTGAGGCAGGGGAAGGCTGGAGTGGGCACTGCTGGGCCCCACCTCCTCCCCAGCACACTCACCATCAGCAGGCTGAGAGCGGAGTCCGGCACCAGCTGCACTGCCATGGTCCCTGATTGCGACTCCCATGCACAGATGCTTCTGCTGAATCAGTCTGCCTGGGCCCAGGGCAGCTGCAGAGCATCCACCAGCACCTAGAGCAAAGCAGCCAGACATACAGACTTAGGGAGCCAAGGGCTCAAGGTGAAGCTAGGCCACATTTCCCGTGGGGTGGGGAGGAGGGCAGGGGGATGTTGGGAAGATGGGGTGGGAACTGTGCTTAGGAAGAGCAAAAAAAAAAAAAAAAATACATATGGAGCAGAAGGCGCATAGCAAGCTGCAGGTTATTTAAAGGTGAGCTCTCCCTAGCTTCTCTAAGCTGCATGCAGAAACCGCATCCAACACAAATGCAACACACGAGCCCGGAACGCAGCAATTCTAGCTGCTACCTTAGCCTAGGCAACAATTCTGCTTTGAACCGACAATTAAAATAAAACATTCCCCATTGCAGATAAATCAGCCAGCCCGACCAACACCCCGCCTCCCTGCATCTCTCAGCAAATTCTGCTGCATAAACATGCTGAATGTCACAACCTACCGGCTTGCAATCTGGTCAGCTGCGTTTCTCTTCTGCAGAAAGGTGTGTCTCTTCTGCTAAAGCAAGTATCTAGGAGAGAGAGGGCCGAGTCTGACCAGGAGGCACCGGGCAGTCACTGGAGATGAGCAGATGCCCTCATGATAAGTGAGGACCCACTCACTTAGGAATTGACCCCTTCCACCTTCTACTTTCCCTCTCCAAGTAGACTGCAGGCGCAGCTCCCTGCAGGGCTGAGACTTAGGGAGAACATGGAATTATGCTGCCTGTTCTGTGAGCATTCTGATCCCCTGCCTGTACCACATGTACGCAGCCAGACACCCTCTACCTCTCTCTCTCCCTTCCTCCCTCCCTTCCTTCCTCCCTCCCTCCCTTCCCTTCCCTCCCATCTCTCCATAGGGCTGCCTGTTAGGAATTTTGAAGGATCCTCCCTAGTGCAGGAGAGGGAGGGCAGAGGAGGCTAATTTGTAAGAAAGGACACTGCATAAGACAAAAAGGCAAATTAGCCTTGAAAAATCATATCACTGGGGGGTACTTTCCCTTGAAGATGTCAAAAAACAAAAACAAAACCAAAACCCAGGAGGCTGCCACCAGGTTCTGTTATATACCATATATACCCTGTGTTCAGTGCCCCTAAAGTCTTCCTCCAAATGAAACAAATCAAGGCATCTGTACAGGAGCGTGGTGAAATTTATAGCGCGATTCTCATTCAATTGAAAATGTCAACACTTCCGGCAGCAGTTTTTAATGTCCTTTTTTGATCCCTGCTTTCACTTACCTACTGTAAAGACCCCTAAAATACCTGGAAATGAACTAGATGGTGTGAAATTCAGGGACAAGGAAACTGACATTGTACATTAGAAACCTTCTTCCTATGAATAAGTACAGCCGTAGTCTCTATATACTTTATATGTGTATGCTTGTGTGTGTGTGTGTGTTCACAAACACATGTGCAGATGTGTGCACATGCATGTGGAAGCCAGAGGATAACCACAGATGTCATTGCTTAGGCTCTATCCACCTTGGTTTTTTGTTTGTTTGTTTGTTTGTTTGTTTTTGTTTCCCAGGGATTTTTGGTTTTCCCTAAGTAAGTTAGACTAGATATCGGGGAGCCCCAAGGCCTGGCTAGCCTTACCTTCCCAGCATGGGACTCATAAGTGTGTGCCACTGTGCCCAGACTTGTATATGCAAGATCTGGGGGTGCAACTCAGCTCCTCATGCTTGCAAGACAAACACTTTAACGATAGAGGGAATCATCTCCCAGCCTTCCAAACTCTCTAAGGCAGTGGTTCTCAACATGTGGGCCATGTCCCCTTCAGAGATATCCTGCATATCAGATATTTACATTATAATTCATAACATGGCAAAATTACAGCTATGAAGTAGCAATGAAAATAATGTTATGATTGGGAGTCACCACAATATGAGGAACCATATTAAAGGGTCACAGCATTAGGAAGGTTGAGAACCACTGCTCTAAGGTGTTTATATGGTCACCGTAGAGCAATTGCTAAAACATTTTCTTTGAATGAATGAAATGATGCTTCTCTAATTTCTCCTACAGTGACCTGATGACCCTGAATCTTTACTCAATGTTACTTGATTGGGTTCAAACATCATTGACCTCAGGTGTCCCTGAGAGAATCACTTCCTGTCACCAAGGACCAGAAGATTCAAAGCAAAGGTTTATGACTGTAGCCTTGCCTGGAACTGTGAGGACATTCTGGACATGCTAGAGAGGGTCCTAATACCTAAAACTTAATATCAGTAATCAAGAAATGATAACTTCAGAAACACATCTTGGTACTGATTTGGGGACCTTCCCTCTGGCCCACCCTCACCCATAACCTCCTGAATGCTCAGTTCATCCTTGCTCAGTGCCTGCTTTGCCCTTCTGCTGTCGAAGAACTTTTGATCTTCGAGGAGGTGAGGTGTGCACCGGAAATACTTACAGATGTTAAGATATGGAAAATACTACCCAGTGACTTCAAAACAAGTCTTTAGGTAGCAGTGAGACAAGAAATTCCTTCAGGCTAGATTCTGAGATGAGCCCCAAGGAATAACAAAGTATCGTTTTAATATTTCTGTTCTGCTTAGTTCTATGTGGACGATGCTCTTGTGAAATATAGAAAGCAGAAGAGTTGAAGCTACTTCAAGTGGTGCATGTGGACAGAGAGCAGGCTTATTCTCCAGAGACAGGCAGAGATGGCTTCAGTGTGGAGAAATCCAGGTTGATAGAAAGGCTGGAGAGGTAGGTCTGAAAGACTGAGTATCCATCATGGCTGCAGCTCTCGGCTCTGGGCCTTTGTTTATGGTTTTCTTTTGTTTGGAAAGGAATTGTCTGCTTACAGCCCAGATTCCCTCAGCTCATGAAGGAATGCAACAAGTCTCTTATGTGGACCTCAGGAAGGAACAATCTCAGGGCTGTGAGAGTGAGGGAGCAGGGAGGGTGAGGCAGGAATGGAGTCACAAGGTAAATTTCCCCCTACCTCAGCCCAGTGTACAGGATCAACCAGTCCCAAAGCCTGGCTGCAGCATGAAGGGGGCAGAGGCAGTCAACAGCACTAGGAGCTGAAATGACCTTAGCAGCAGCTAGGGCCCCACAGTTAGAAAGTGACTGCATTTTAGGGAGAACACGGGCCCAAGAAAATCTGGGAAGTAAGTAAATCAAATTCACTAAAAATATACGCATTGTATTGCTTTCAATGTCGAATTTTTCACCCAGGGTAATAAAATAGTTCTTGACCTCTCTGTTTGGGCAGTCATAGGTGCTTTAAGTTATTAATACTTCTTTTTACCTTTTTCCATTTACTTTTTGCCAATTTTATACATATGTACAATGCACTGTGAACATGGTCATTCACTATGATCTCCTAACTGGAGAGGAGGTGAGGTGTGCGCAAGGTCACAACTAGACAGATACCCTTTATCTTTGTGTAATCTCACGGCTCAAAGCACAGGCATGAATAGCAGGAGATGTGGCCAGTGATATTAAGTTCAGAAATGGCAGAGGTGTCAAAATATTAAGTGTAAAGGGTCAGGAGTAAGGACACTACTCTAGAAGAGGGTGGAATGTGGGGAGTGGGTGAAAAAGTAATAAATGGAGAGTGGAGGAGCCATCGAAGGCTCTGAATCAGTGGAGACAGGGACACAAAAAAATCTAAGCAGCTGTGGAGCAGATAAGGGGATGAAGAGCTAATTTATATTGAAAAGACCTTTATCACAAAAGTCAGCTGAGTGGTGGTGGTGCACAAATTTAATCCCAGTACTCAGGAGGCAAAGGCAGGTGGATCTCTGTGAGTTCAAGGCCAGCCTGGTCCACAGAGTGAGTTCCTGAACTGCCAGGGCTACATAGAGAAACCCTGTCTTGAAAACTAAACAAACAACAAACAAACAAACAACAGTGATCAGTCAGGTAGTGGTGGTGCACACCTTTAATCCCAGCAAGGCAGGTGAATCTCTGTGAATTCAAGGTCAGCCTGGTCTACAGAGTGAGTTCCAGGACAGTCAGGGCTGTTACACAGAGAAGCCCCGTCTTGAAAAACAAAAACAAGCCGGGTGTTGGTGGCGCACGCCTTTAATCCCAGCACTCGGGAGGCAGAGGCAGGCGAATCTCTGTGAGTTCGAGGCCAGCCTGGGCTACCAAGTGAGCTCCAGGAAAGGGGGAAAGCTACACAGAGAAACCCTGTCTCGAAAAACCAAAAAAAAAAAAAAAAAAGAAAGAAAGAAAAACAAAAACAAAAACAAAAAAAGCAGTGACCAACAGATGGGATGTCACACACACTGGAGTGGTCTTAGGGTTACGGAAGAATGAAATCCTGTTGGTTTTAGTTAATGGAACAGGAATCATTATGTTAAGTGAAACAAAACATACTCTAAAAGACAAACATTATGATTTTTTCTTTCTTTCTTTTTTTCAAAAAAAAAAAGACATGACAATAGAAAGGGGACTGTTTGGGAAGGTGGAGGGGGCCAAGTATACTCCAAGTACATTATATACATGTGTGTAGAGCTGGAGAGACGGCTCAGCAGTTAAAAGATTATCCACACAAGCCTGACAACTGAGTTTGATACCCGGAACCCATGTAAACAGCCAGATATGGAGGTGTGCTGCTGAAATCCCAGCACTCTTGCAGTGGCTGAGGCAGGAGAATCCCCCTGGAGCTCTAGGGCCAGTTAATCTGAAAGAGGCTGAGCAACAGCAGAAAACAAGAGAGTCTCTGACTCAAAAAAGTGGGAAGACAGGAACTTACTAATAAGTTGTCTTCTGACCTCTACACATGTATATGCCCATCCTTACAGACACACATACACATACATACAAAACACACACATATATACAAATACACATATATATACACACACACATACACACAGATAAACATATGCACACATATACACACATACAAACACACACATATATACACACACAAACATACACAGACATACACACAGAGGCAAATACACACCAAAAAATTAATGAATTAAAAAATTTACAACTAAAAAGGTAGGGCAATGTCACATCCTTCAAAAGCCATTACAAAAATTAGCCATTGGGCCATTAAGATGGCTCGGCAGGGAAAGGTGCTTGCTACCCAGCCTAATGAGATGAGTTCGATTCTAGGAAGCCACATGATAGAAATCTGTCTTTTCACAAATGTAAGACTTGAACATTATTTCTTCTACTTAAAAAAGTGTGTGTGGTGCATGCATGTGTGTGTGTGTGTGTATGTATGTGCGTGTGTGTGTTTGAGGGGTTTACATGCCATGGTGTGCATGTGGAGGTCAGAGGACAACTTGGTGGAGTTAGTACTCTCTACTTTTCATGGGAATGAAAGTGATTTCCAGGCTTTCTCAGCAAGAACTTTCCTTACTGAACCATCTTGTTGGTGCCTATTAGACCTTTCTTTGGACTGCACATGGCGGACATTCAATAGCTATTAATATCCTACTGATCCCCTACTCATTTTTATAATGCAAATAGGGAAGCTAAACAACCTTGGCATACAGCTTGGCCAGAATGCCCAAATCTAACTTTTACTTTTAATGACAGCAAATATCATATCAAACTACTTCCTTAGTTTCCCCTTTAGTCCTTACTCTGTCTTACTACTATTTAGGCCTTGGTGTCAAGAAACCATCTGAAATTCTTTTGTGAAAAGACATAAGCAACCACAAATCACTCTTGATCTACAATCTGCACTCGTAAATTTGGCATATTGTGCAATTATTGTTGGCTAATAACAGATAGTACAATTATAATACTATTTAGAAATAAGGCAACTCTCTAAGACAATGTTTATTTGATTATAAAATGATGCATATTAATAAATAATTTTATTGGTTATATCTCTATTATATTAAGGAAGGAACATCTACGTCTGGTTGAGACAAATGTAACAGGGCAGATTTATTCTCCCAAATGAACAAACAAAAACTGTACAAAACATACAAAGCTAAGCTTTCCAAGACAAAGAATACATACAAGACAAAATGGGCAATGATCCACAAGAGATAAGAAGCAAATAAGATACATTTTATAATTGTCACAGGCTTGAATTAAGACTGTTCCAAGGCCACAGAAGAGATGGGATAACCAAGTGGAGTAAGTGGTCCCCCACCCCAAGCAGATAGATGACAGAGTTCAGAAGGCAGGGTCCTGAAGAGGAAGAAGGT
The DNA here is from genome assembly GCA_902168325.1 of Peromyscus nudipes. NCBI lineage: Eukaryota > Metazoa > Chordata > Mammalia > Rodentia > Cricetidae > Peromyscus > Peromyscus nudipes. The sequence goes on from CABHPH010159798.1 coordinate 65,226, forward strand.
ACAAAGATGTCCCTTTGGAGATTCTTCAGAGAATCACTCATCAAGCATTCAACTGAAAGTTGATCCCCAAATATATGTGAAGAAACAACCCATTATTCACTGCTAGTACTATGACTGGATGATCACTGTCTCCAAGGATCTGTATGTACCAGGGTAGCAGAATTAGAAGAAGCTATAAAGGTAAGGTCTGGGGACTGGGAAATGACTTAACAGGTAAAGGCATCTACTGTCATGCCCGAGGACCAGAGTTCAAGGCCCAGGGCCCACATGATGGAAGGGAAGAAATGACTCCTACAAGTTGTCTCCTTACGTCTACACATGTTCATAGAATGCATGCACCCCACACATACACATAAAATAATTCTAAGGTGGAAACTATTTGGAGGTCCATAGGTAATTAGAAATGTGCTCTTGACAGGAATTGTGGGACTCTGATGTTTTCTGCTCTAACTCAGAATGGGATATTTGTCCATACCAGGGATTCCACCATGGTGTACCATCACCTTTATATCATGCTTAATCTTGAGTATGAGCAAAGTGTAACTCTTCTTTACTTTGTGGGTAACCTGTATCAGGTGTTTTGATCTAAGGGTGGAGAGCTGACTGCCACAGCTAGGGAAGAACTATGTAAAAGAACAGAAGGAGCAGAGGCCAGTGCTCACTCAGAGTCAGAACAGTGTGTGAGCACAGAAACCAGCCTGGAAAGCCTCATAAATCACACAACAATAGCAGAATCCTCGGATGGCACTTGTTTCAACAGTGAAGAGTAATTAGCTACAGATTGATCACTAACCTGAATCTGCCTAACGCTTCTGAGAAGTAAGATCTCAAAGGAGTAACTCGTCTCCACACAACCAAGCTACATACTTAGACAATCTTAAAGGAATATCTGTAAAAACACACACAAAAAATGTACAAAAACTAACAAGGTAAAATTTATAATGCTTCACATTTATTAAAATCCATGATTCATGAAAAGAAGAGGAAACAATTGATCCCTAAATAGAAAATAACCAAGATCACGCACTGCCAACACAGAAAATAACATTAAAGCACTCATAACTATTCACGTCAGAGATCTGAAACACATGCACTTTTGTTTGTTTGCTTTCTGAGACAAGATTTCTCTGTGTAGCCCTGGCTGTCCTGGAACTCATTTTGTAGACCAGGTTTGCCTCAAACTCAGAGCCTCTGCCTCCTAAATGCTGGGATTAAAGACATGCACCACTATTGCCCAGCAACATGCACATTTTAAAATAATTTATTATTATTTTTGTTTATGTGTATATTTATGTGAATGTATGCCACATGTGTGCAGGTGCTCATGGAGCCAGAAGAGGACATCAGATGCCCCAGAGCTGGAGTTACAGGTAGTTGTGAGCTGCCAGATGTGGGTTCTGAGAACTGAACCCACGTCCTCTGGAAGAAAAGGCAGTGTTCCTAACCACTGAGCAATCTCTTTGGCCCTAACACCAAAAAATTTAAAGACTAAGCAAAATTAGAGTTTGTGAGTTGTGAGACAATTAAAAATCTAATCAATACATAATTTGTATACCTAGAAAAAGGGAGACAGAAAATACAGATGAAACAAGGCCCTAACATGTCTCCAAATTACATGTATGCTAAACAAAATCTAGGCATAATAAGCATGAAGAAAATTACACTAAGGTACATCATAATAAAACTCATCAACATCAGTGATAGCAGCCACAGAGGCAAAAACATGCTACACACAGAGGAACATGGGCGAGAATGACAGCACACTTCTATAGATTTCTTGTTGAAAACAAGGCATGAAGAACAATGAGGAATATTCTCCACAAAATTAAATAAAAGCTATCAATGTGTGATTCTGTGCCTACAAAATGTATTCAAGAATGAAAACAGACTACTTTTTCAGACAAATGTAGTTAACCAAAGGCAGAGGAGATTACAAAAAAAAAAAAAATCTCCAGTCTCCATGGCTTCAGTGGTGAATTCTACTTAGGAAGAAGTAGGGCTAATTTTACATTCATTCTTAGAGATCATTGAAGAAAAAGGATTCTGAGCTCTGATAAAACACCTTCCCAATGAAAATAAAGACTTGAATGAACACTTAGAGACTAAAACTCACAATGAATCAGAGGTCAACATTCACCAAACTGATCTCTGGAATTGACAGAGTGCCAATCAGCCTCTCACCTGGCCGTTTGCAAACACTGCTGAGTGGATTCTAAGTTCACCCAGAACAGAAAGGGACATAGACTAGTCAAAACAATGGAAAAAGAAAGATTGGAGAATGGCATTTAATTTCAAGAGTTATTACAGACTTACAGTAATCAACAAGGTGATTACTGTGGAGACAGACAAGCAACTCAACAAACATGGCCTGGGTCCAGACAGAGACCCACACAGATGAAATAGGCCATATCTAACTAAAATGCTAAGGCAATGCAGTGGAGAAAGGCCTATCTAACAACTGGTTCTGGAAAAGTAGGATATCCATAAACAAAGGCCTGAACTTCAAGGTATACATTGGAACATGGAAATTTAGCTCAATGTGTATTGCAGTCATAATCATTAAATACCATAATGCCTGGAGATGAGAACACAGGGAAGGGCTGGGGAGATGGCTCTGCAGAGAAAGGGCTTGCTCTCCAAGCATGGACTAGAGTTCAGACACCCCAGAACCCGTGTAAATTTCAGATGGTTTTGGCAGCCCTCCTACAGTCCTGATTTTCAGGAGGTGGAGACAGAGCATCCTTGGGGCAAGCTGGCTAGCTACACTCACCAAATTGTCAAGTTCTGGGTTCAATAGAGAGATCCAGTCTCAGTAAATAAAGTGGAGAATAACTGAAGAAGACACGTGTTGATGACTCTCTGGCCTCCACTCCACATATGCATTCTCTCTGTCTCTGTCTCTCTCCCTATCTCTCTCTGTCTCTGTCTCTCTCTCTGTCTCTGTCTGTCTCTCTCTGTCTCTGTCTCTCTGTCTCTCTGTCTCTCTCTCTCTCTCTCTCTCACACACACACACACACACACAGAGGAATACTTACATACATATGAACATGTATACAGACACATGCAAAAAATAATAACGTTTTTCATTTCATTTTTAAACTTGGAAAACACATAATCAGTAACAAAAATAACTACATTTTGAAGGTTTAATTTTAGAAGTAATTAATTATGTGAATAAGGAATAAGCCTTTGCTTAGGGGGGCATAGAGACAGGAGGAGGTACCATCACTGCCCAGACTGTTGGAGTAATAAGAGCCCCATGGTTATGTGATTTTTAAAAGATCTGTAAACCCCAGAGGAAGCCAAGAGAAAGAAACTCCAAAGAAAGGGGTTATTTTTCCTAAGGAAGAGGGGTGCCCATTCCCATGATGGGCAAGGGAACACAAATGTGGAGGGCTGTCAGTCAAGATATTCTCATCTGATAAGGAGGGATGTGGAGAGACCATCCTTCAAAGACTGGATCTTGGTAGAGTCCTCTGCAAGATCTCTTCTGCCTAGTTATGCATTGTGGTGGTATTGTGTTCCCCAAAATATTGTGTATGCTAATAAACTTATCTGGGGTCAGAGAACAGGACAGCCACAATATTATACATAGAGGTTAGGCAGTGGTAGCCTTTAATCCTAGCATTCTAGAGACAGAAATCCCTCTGGATCTCTGTGAGTTCAAGGCCACATTGGAAACGGCCAGGCACGATGGTACACACCTTTAATCCCAGAAAGCCACACCTTTAATCCCAGGGAGTGGTGGTAGAAAGCAGAAAGGTATATAAGGCGTGAGGACCAGAAACTAGAGGCATTTGCCCTGGAGAGGCCTTTGGCCTGGAGAAGCATTTGGCCTGGAGAAACATTTGGCCTGGTTAAGCATTCAGGCTTCTAGCAGCAGTTCAGCTGAGACCCATTCTGGATGAGGGCTCGGGGCATCCAGTCTAAGGAAACAAGACCAGCTGAGGATTCAGCGAGGTGAGATAGCTGTGGCTTATTCTGTCTCTCTGACCTTCCAGTGTTTACCCCAATAACTGGCCTCAGGTTTGATTTTATTAATAAGAACTTTTAAGACTCATGCTACAGTGCATAATTCTGAAATGCCCCCTAAAGCCTCATCTCTTGAAAGCCTTCAATACAGCACCACAGACTGAGGACTGTGCCTTAAAAATAGGCTATGTGTGACATTTCAGAATGGTAACCACAGCCCAGAATGATGGCCCAAGCCCTCCTGCCAACTTTACCATGTCAGACTACCGGCTGAGAGTTGCTACCTGGCAGGAATATAGAGTTCCAGTGTGGATGCAGAAGCAGCCACCAAGATGTAGCCCAGAGCCCTCCTTATATACCCAGAGCCGTGGAGGCCCAAGAGAGGCTGATCATGGAAGACCCAGCTGTCCTGTACAAGGCCTGAGTTTGGCCAGGTCTCCTTGGGCACTCTACTACTGTCTCAGAGGTCCTGGCTCAGAGCCTGGCCCTGTCTTGCTACAGACAGGCCTGAGCTCACACCCCAAGCCTCCTCCAGGGGGGTCCTCACGCTTGCACAGCAAGCCTTTTACCAACTGGGCCATCTTCCCAGGCTCTACATTAATTTTTTGATGTTATCTCTAGAAATTTTATACCAATTGTATTCTGATTCCTCCACTTAGACACAACTGCTTTTCTTAATGACATCATCTATCTTTAACTCTAGGTAGACATTTTTCTATATATGAATCATGACGAAAATTTTGTAATCTTTCCTCATAATCCCCAGTTTGCTACTTCAGATTTATAGAAAACATGGATCTCACGCACACGTCAGATTTTGTTAAACTACACACTAATTGAGAATTTTCTAATGGCTGAATATTTATGTGGTTTTTAGCCATTTTCTATTTCAGATACTTGTAAATAATGTGTCTTTTTATAGGTTGCATGTATTTCCTTCTAATATATTCTTATATTAAAATGTAAATTTTGCACCAATGTTCACAGTTTGGGCTTTGGGTCTGACTGGGTCTGACCACATCAATAGGCTGGTCCATGAGTTCATAATCTGATGGGCTGTTGGGGTGATGGACACTTAGGAGGTGGGACCTAGCTAAAGGAGGAGGCCTTTGGGAGTGACTGTGATGTGAAAATTATACCTTGTCCTGACTTCTCTTCCTTTTCTTCTCCTTCCAGTTTCCCAGAATGAAGCTAAACATTTTAATGGTACCTAAGATATTTTCCCATAGTGTCTCATAGTGTTGTTTCTTCCCCATGATGCACCTGTTCTGAAAGCTGTGTCAGCTTCTCCTGGGTTGGGGCCTTGTTTATACATATGCTACTTACTACAGAAATCAATTTAATTTCCATACATTTCTTTATAAATGATACTAGGTATTCTTTCTTTTGTGTGACTTATATGCATTAATACATATTTGTCTGTTGGAAACTTGGTAATTTTAGAGCTTTTATGAACTCTTCATGCCATTTTTATAATAACTCTCCTTTCACTATATTAATAGATTTGAAAACTACCAGAGAGCCTAAGAAACACTCAGCAATGCTGTCAATATGATGTTTGCACTTCCTGCAACTACAGAGTGAGATCCAGGACAGGCACCAAAACTACACAGAGCAACCCTATCTCAAAAAAACAAACAAAAAAAAAGGGGGGGTGGGGAGGTTGCTGTGAAATAATCCTTCTGTACACTGAGATGATATATTACTCTCATTGGTTAATAAAAAGCTAACAAGTTGGTAGCCAGACAGGAAGTTAGGTGGGAAAGCCAAACAGAATAATGGGAAGAAAGAGAGCGGAGTCAGAGAGTGGCCAGCAGATGCAGAGAGCAAAATGCACATGCTGTACTGAGAAAAGGTACCAGGCCTCATGGCAAAGCATACATAGAAACATGGGTTAATTTAAGTGTAAGAGTTAGTTAGTAACAAGCCTGAGCTATTGGCCTAGCATTTATAAGTAATATTAAACCTCTGTGTGGTAATTTGGCTGCTGGGACAGGGAAACTCCACCTATAGTGTTTTATTTATTTGCTACCATTTTATCTTTATAACAATTGCACAGATATTTCAAAAGTATTTGAAAATCTGCCTTAGTTTCTTTACTCATTGCTATAACAAAACAGTGATTAAAAAAAACAACTTAGGGAAGGGTTTATTCTCAAAATGGCTGTGAGTCAGAAGAGCCCAGGGCACACTGTATGGTACATCACAGAAAATTAAGTAAAATGAAAAGAGAAAATAAAGTATCTGTACAGGGGGATATGGTCTACCACGGCAGGAATGATGTGATAGTACATGATGCTATATTCCCTGTCAGGGGCAGCAGTGTTGTGAGAAAGCCAGACACACTGCATCCTCAGTTAGGAGGTCGGGAGAGAGGGATACTGGTACTCAGCTCACTTTTTCCTTTATATTGAGCCCAGGACCCTGGCCTGTGAGAAGATACCACCCACATTTAGAGTGGGTTTTCCCTCTTCAGTTAAACCTCTGGAAACACTCTCAGAGGCACGCCCATAGGTGTGTCTCCTAGATGATTCTAAATTCTGTCACATGGACAATTGAGATTATCCAACACACCATCTTGGTCCACCTTTTCTTTATAACTTCAATAATCTCAGCCAGCTCCTTATCCAGTTAAGGAACCACACTACCTCTGTGTTTATGGTTTAATTTTTAATTTAATTTTTATTATATTTCTTTCAGGTAAATTTTCCTTTTATCATAACAAAATAAAGTTATTACCAGCAGCAGAAAATAATTACATTCTTTATAATTGTATTGTTTTTATTTGCTATATATATATATATCTTTTCTTATATACTTAAAATAAGTAATTCATTGCCCATTTTATTTCAATGGTCAATGTTTCTCCTAATGCAGTGTTACACTGGTTCAATTATTGTTGTTATAAAAACACTCTATTTTGTGGAATAATTACCATTATTTTCATTAGCCCTCAAATATTCTTATCTATCTTTTCAAGTATATTGTAGAATTAAATATTGTAAATTTGATAAATGCCAATGCCGCCATAGGTATTTTAACTAGTTATATTAAAACCACCTATTAAGCCACAAACAATTGCCTTTCTCATTTTATCTTCCTGTTCTGGAGTAAAACATATTTCTGTATATATCCAAGTCTTTTTCCACATAAAAAAACTGCAATTTTTAGATATGTATTATATGCCTCCATACAAGTTTAATTAACACGTAATTCAATTTTGTGGCTGTTGTAAATTGGAAGTGTTTTGTTACATTTTTAGCTGCTTAATAAATGTAACCAAGTATCAGATTGATTTTTGCTGTTGTATCTCTTGACCAATGGTTTCTTTTTACTAGTTTATTATCTTAGTAGCTTTGGGGCTGAGTGCCTTAGCTCTTCTAGTGTATCATCATAGTCTTCCAACAGCGACCCTTATAAAGACTCATTTATTTTCTCTAGATTATTGTGCATATACAATAGAAATATCTATAAAATGGTTATGTGAGATCCCCTCCCCACATTATGGCTTGGACCTGAAATGCAGCCCAGAGATTTTTATGCTGAAGCTTGGATTTACAGTGCATCTGTGTTCAGAGCTTGGGCTTTGGGAATGTGACTGGGTCTGACCCCATTCACAGATGGGTCCATGAGTTCATAATCTAGTGATTATGGAAGATGATGGAAACACAGGAGGTGGGACCCAGCTGAAAGGAGAAGGCCCTTCTGAGTGTGTCAGTGAGGACTAAACCTTGCCCCTCCCCCTTATTTCTCTCTCACTCATCTCTTTTCCTCTCTTCCCTTGTTTTTCCCTCTCCTCCCTCTCTTCTCCCTGGACATCCTGAGGTGAACAGCTTTGGTTCACCATGCACTCCCTGCTGTGATGTCCTGCATTAGCATGGACAATGTGGAGCTGAAAAATGCCTGTCACCTAGTGACTTTGCAGCCATTAAAATATCATTACACATGTATACCACATGCGTTTGGGTGACACTGATGTAAGACAGGGCTTCTTAAAACTTTTCCACTCATGAACCCTTTTGCTCAAGAAAGTTTTACACAACCCTAGGAAAATAAGAATATAAAATAGAAACACAAATCAAATATTTACTGATAATATATCAAAACAACATTAAAACCGTTTTTTGGTCTATATACAGTTTTATCACTTATTAAATACAACAGCAAATATGCATAGTAATGAGATGGATTCTTCTTTATTGTCATAGGAGAATTAAATATTGAATGAATATTTGATACTGCCGGACACAGAATATCTTTGGTGTTTTTCAGAGCTGACCGATATTTTGATTTTACAGCTGTCGGTGCTGAGAACACCACTTCATATAAACACAGAGTGCAAAATGACAGAAATTTAGGGCCATTTCAGGAATGAGCCGAAATTCTCTCTTCATCCCAAGCCAAAATTTACCATTTTTATGAAACTTAAGTGAACTCTCACAGAAGTTTTTAAAATCAAACATTCTAGCACAATACAATAGAAAGATATGAATTTGATCCATACCAGAGAATAATGGACATTATTTTTCTAGAAGAGCAGAGTCCCTTGCATGGACAGTGCAAACACAGCTCATAGCACACAGCCTCCTCTAATCCGAGCTGCGGCATGTCAGGCAGTCTTGGCTGGCCGTGTGTGGTGTGGCGGCATGAACCAAACAAAGCACACACGTATGTTCAGAACCAAGGCTGTAGTGGAGTCGCAGAATACATGAGTTCCAGTAACACCCTCTTACAGTAAACAGTGATTTCACTCAGTCCCCAAGTCTAATGTATTTTCGCCATATTTAATGCACAGAACATAATAATTATGCATTGGTTGACTGTTAATATTATTGGAAGGCTTTTGGTTGGCAGCAGGCTATTAGCAGTTACGTTTTTGGGTGAGTCAAAAGTTGTATGTGGAATGTTCATGTGTGTGGCTCTCCATATGTATGCCTGTTCATGTGGAAGCAGGGATCAATGTCAAGTGGTTCTCTATGTTGTTAATTAATTAATTAATTAATTAATTGTGGAAGGTTTTTTTTTAGACAGGGTCTTTCTATGTAGCCTTGGCTGGCCTGGAACTCGCTATGTAGATCAGGCTGGCCTTGAACTCACAGAGACTCACCAGCCTCTGCCTCTTAAGTGCTAGGTTTAAAGGTGTGTGCCACTATGCCTAGCCTTCCACATAATTTTTTGAATCTAGGGTTCTCAATTGGTTAGACTGGTTGGCCGGCAAGCCTCAGATATTCTCCTGTCTAGGCCCTCACAGTACCACTGCTGTCTGAATTCAAAGCTACATGCTTTCTTGGTAAACACTTAACTGACTGAGTCATCTCCCCAGCCCCTACATGTGAATTTTTGACTGTATAGGTGTCATATCCCTAAACTACTGCTCTGAAAAGTTATTCATTAACTGGTCATATAAATATACAAAAAGATGGGAAGATGTTACTGGAAAGGTAATCTGTTCACAAGGAGATGGTTAATACAATCTGGGTTGTATGTGGTGACTGACCACCCTTGAGTTCATCCAGAGAGGAACAGGAGCTTGCTAGACGGGAAGTTGTTACAGCACTCCAGAGTGTACTCAGATTACAATTTAATACTCCACTTACTTGTATTTCTCCCAACTACAACTGATGCCATGTATGTTGTTTGTGTATAAGGTTTAGTAAAATTTATATAGGTTTATGTATTTTATATTAAGAACAAATAAATTATCTTCTATGTATAACACAAATTAATAATATACCCTTTTCTTTATTTTTTCAATGTCTAGGTCTTATGGTTAATCTGATAAGTTTTTCAAGTTGTCTTAAAATTGATGAAACAAGTCCTTCTTTAAGTAAACTTGGGTAGTCCAAACCTGTAGTCTTTGAGGGTCATCTTATTTACCCTGTTTCTGTTTATCTGTCAACCCATCCATTAGTTCCATTTCTCTGGATAATCCCCATTAATACATTAATTTTCAGTTACACTCGGGACAATGTGTGCTCAGTGACTCTTGATGCTCACTAGTTCCCAGTCCAAATAATCAGCATCAGGACCACTGAAGTTCTTCCCATGGAAGTGAATCATTCTTCCCCAAGGTCCCACCTTCAGGCCTGTGTTATATTCCCCATAGAACACACACAATATTCTGTACATAGTTACTTGTTTACCACCCTGCCCTGCCCATGTAGCTATATCCCTTCAACAGTATCAAGTCTTGCATTTCCATAGTCTTCTGAAGTACCCTGAATATAATAATACTCATCAATAAACATGAAACACAGAATCTGAAGGAACCATGTCACCATCTCAAAGAGGGTTGCAGTTTCTACCTGATACAGGAAAGAAGAACATTATATTTCTACCTAGAACAGTGGTTCTCAACCTTCCCAGTGCTATGACCCCTTAATACAGTTCCTCATGTTGTGGTGACCTCCAACCACAAATTATTTTTGTTGCTACTTTATAACATAAGTTTGCTTCTGTTATGAATCATAATGTAAATATCTGTGTTTTCCAATAGTCATGGGCGACTCCTATGAAAGGGTCATTTGACCCCAAGTGGTCGCGACCCACAGGTTGAGAACCACTGATCTATAAGGGTTTTTTTTGTTGTTGTTGTTTATTTGTTTGTTTGTTTCTTCTGTGTCCTGTTAGTTTCTGTACGTGTGTCAATTTGCAAAGATATTTTGAAAAGAAGCTGAGGGATATAAATCACACACACAAAAAGAAACCTCTGAAATCACTATGGGTTTCATGGGACATAAAACATACACGCCTTTCATAATGAAATTGACATGCTATGATCAGTAACCGTAAATAACAATCAAGCCCTCCTTGTTTTCTCCCAACACCAATTTGAACTGTCAGCAGTCTAAGGAATTCCCCAATCGCCCAGGCTGCTATAATCACTGTTAGTTTTTTCAGGCACTAAATTTGTCCCAAGTAACTCTGCCATTGACATTCTGTCCTTCTGTACCTTAGTGATTTCTGTGTCAACATATGAGTCCTAACCTGTTACTTTATATTATCACAAATGGCTGCCTGCCCTTGTTCCCAACAAGCAAATTTTTTTAAAAATATTTATTTATGAATGTAAGTTGATATATGAAAACCAATAGCTAAAATTTCTCTTGTTGAATAGGCTCATATGCTTAAATATATGTGGATCCTTAGTCATAATTAGGTTTTAGAACATGAACAAATTTTTTAAGTATGGAAATGAAAAATTATATGATATATAAATAGGTACATAGATAGATGCATTTGCGCATACATACATGGAGAAATGTAAATACATGTGAGTAGATTGTGTCTTGGTATTTTTAGCGTATACTTATAGAAAAGCGAAATTCCATCCAATCTTGGAAAATGTCTTAGAAGTGCTGAGATGTGACTGAGACATGAAAGAATTGAAAGGCCCAAGACTGAGCAGATGGAGGCTCCCCAGGCAAAGAGAACTCATAGTAAGAGCGGGGGAGGGGCAGAAATGAGATCTGGAGCCAGGTGAGCCAGTGAGGACAGATGGGCACAATGGGGGAAGCCAGAGCACAATAGGCCCAATTATTTTGACTCAATTATGTTGATTAAGACTATTAAGGATCAATGTCAGTGAGTTACTAGGGATTCATTTATTGCAGATATGATTTCATTAATTTTGTCAGCACTTCCAAGAGAAACATTGTTATAGATAATGACATATATTCAATTATGAACAAATAGAAATTATTTGCACACATAGGAATCCCTCACAGCCTAGTAAATTATATTTATGATATGGATACATAAAAGTCACAAATAGAATACCAAGAGAGGGAGAAGGAGAGAGGAGGAGGAGGAAGAAAGGAAATTCCTGTGTGCTCCATGTATTGATTTTTTAGTAAAAGGGCAGAAAATCATCTTAAAGATCCATTTTTTAATTTATTTTTTAACGTATGAGTGCTCTGTCTGCATGTACACCTGCATGCCAGAAGAGGGCATCAGATCCCATTATAGATTGTTGTGAGCCACCATGTAGTTGCTGGGAATTGAACTCACAACCTCCAGAAGAGCAGCCAGTGCTCCTAACCTCTGAGCCATCTCAGCAACCCCCATGTTAAAGATACTTTAAGAAATTAGCTATATTTGGGTTGGGTTTGCTTTTCTTCTTATATTAAAGTTTCTTACAATTGATATTTTCCCAGTGCTGCACATTTAAGACCTAAGTCCTTTAAGCCCTATGCATCACGACTTCCCCTGCTCAGAGGAAATGACAGATTTTTGTTTGCTAAAGAAGCCACCAAGAGAAGAGACGCACAAGAAAAAGGAGAGCTCACAAGCTTGAAAATAAAGTCAGGCGATAGGGTTCCTCAACACAAGAATGCTAGGTGCTGGGGAAATGGCTCAGCAGGTCAAGTTCTTGCTGTACAGGCATGAGGACCTGAGCTGTGATCCCCAGAACTCTAATCCCTGTGCTCCTACAGCAAGATGGGAGGGGAGACAAGAGAATCCCCAGAAGCACAAAGGCCAGTTACCCTCAGACATACAACAATGAACAAAAGACCTTGTCTCAAACAAGGGGAAAAGTCAAGAATGACACTCGAGGTTGTTCTCTGACACACATGCTCTGGCACACACATGCCACACTCAGATGAATACACATACATGGCGGTGGGAAAAGAGGCTATTGTTCCTCAAGTGGTAAGGACTCATGATCTGCTCCACCTCACCTCCCCCAATCCGGCTCCCTGATAACAGAATTGCAGGGATGATGGACACAAAGGCCACAGTATTGTGAGCTGTAAGATGTTTTTGCTCTTTTACTCTTTGGGGAGCCCACCACCCAGCTCCCAAATAAATCACACATGGAGGCTTATTCTTAATTATGAATGTTTAGCCTTAGCTTGGCTTGTTGCTTGCCAGCTTTCCTTAACTTAAAGTATCTCGCCTATCTTTTGCCTCTGGGCTTTACCCTTTCTCTTTCTTCTGTAACCTTACTTTTTTACTCTGTTGCTGGTTGTGCAGTTGGGTGGCTGGCCCCTGATGTCCTCCTCCTTCTCTGGCTCCCAGCTCGCCTCTTCACAGATTCCTCCTATATATTCTCTCTGCCTGCCAACCCCACCTATCCTTTCTCCTGCCTTGCTATTGGCCATTCAGTTCTTTATTAGACCATCAGGTGTTTTAGACAGGCAAAGTATCAGAGCTTCACAGAGTTAAACAAATGCAACATAAACAAAAGTAACACACCTTAAGATAATATTACCTAACAGTAAGAAGGATCCTCTCTGACCAAGCCTGTGTTTAGGATAATATCTCTATGCAGAGCTCATTATAACCACTGCAGTCACCTAGAAGTCAAGGCATCAGTGGCCTTGAGCAGACAGGGCCACAGCAACAATGATGTACCTGTTGGATGCTTCACTTGTAAGCAAGAAAAACAACACTGACCACCAACAAAAGGAGACAGAGCCTTGCACAGAACCAAGAAGAGTACTGAAAACCAGGCCCTAGAAAGTAAGAAATCAGAGTAGTTCAGAGGATCTAGAAAATCAACAATGTCCATGTTGGTGGTGAGATGCATCAGGTCCCATCATTTTTCTGTCCAGATATTGATGGCTCAGCTCCAATGCAAACTTCCCCCAGACTGAGTGAGACTGGCTTGGAGAAGACCGATTGCCCATCTCTTGGTCCAGGAAGGGAAGGAGACATAACTGATAATTCCATTGAGCTTGTATGACTAGGAAAAAGTACCTCCCAAATAAACACAAGGGGCTGTTTGTTAAAGGGGCACACAGCCGAAACACAGTAGTCCACACAGTGGTCAATGTGTTCTAAAAGAAGAGTCCTTTCCAATGTTCTCCATACTCATGTATGTTTTGAGATTTTTTTATGGTCTCCCAATGACAGTTATTCATTTTGTGATCACTATGAAAATAGATTCGGAAAATCAAGGGCATTTCTTATGCTCAGGGATAGTAAGATAAATTCGTCCCTACCCTGGATGCTAACATTTTCTGGTTTTGTCTCCACAGCTGCCTTCTGCACGTTATTGACATGTAAGGGGGCGGGCTGTGGTGAGTGTAGACCCTCAAACAGAAGTTACCAGCATCAGGCACCGGCACTGCTCCCATGTTCCCAGATGGCAATCTTTTCCTCTTCTAGAAAAAGTCCTGACTCACTTTTCCTCTACGGGACCCACAGTAGCAGCCTCCCTTAAATATGAACTTCACTGTGTAACAGGCTGTGATACATTTTTGAAACAAGGGTAGGGGCTGGAGAGTTGCTTCAGTGGTTAAGAGCACTTGCTGTTCTTTGCAAAGGACCTGGGTTCAATTCCCAGCACCCACATGGAGGCTCACTACCTCCTCAGGCACCAAGCATGTATAATGTACACAGACATGCATGCAAGCAAAACACTCACATACACAGAACAAATCTAAAAAGAAAATACTTTTTAAAAAAATCAAC
>CABHPH010159799.1:4100-34892 GCA_902168325.1 Peromyscus nudipes
TGTGTGTGTGTGTGTGTGTGTGTGTGTGTGTGTGTGTGTGTGTGTGTTTGTTTGTGTGTGTATCTGTGTGTTATGCATGTGCCTGTTCGTGTGTGTGTGTGTGTGTGTGTGTGTGTGTGTGTGTATAGAGGCATGTACCACAGCCCAAGTGTGTAGGTCAGAGGAAACCCTTTGAGTGTCAGTCCTTGCTTTGCTCCTTGTTTGAAAAAGCGTCTCTTGTTTTCAGTTGCATAAGCCAGGCTAGGTGGTTCTGGAGTTTCTGGAGTGTCTCCATTTCTCCCTCCCATCTCACCTTAGGAATGCTGAATTTACAGAGCTTCATGTGGGCTATGGGCATCCATACTCTGTAGTGATATTGTGTTCCCCAAAATATTGTGCACCCTAATAAACTTATCTAGGGTCAGAGAACAGAACAGCCACTAGATATAGAGGCCAGAAAATGGTGGCACTCACGCCTTTAATCCTAGCATTCCAGAGGCAGAGATCCACCGGGATCTCTGTGAGTTCAAGGCCACACTGGAAACAGCCAGGCGTGGTAACAAGAGCAGAAAGGTATTTAAGGCGTAAGGATAAGGAACTAGAGCCTAGTTAAGCTTTTAAGCTTTTAGCAGCAGTTCAGCTGAGATTCATTTTGGATGATGACTCAGAAGCTTCCAGTCTGAGGAAACAGGATCAGCTGAGGAACTGGCGAGGTGAGGTTAGCTGTGGCTTGTTCTGTCTCTGATCATTCAACGTTCACCCCATACCTGGCTTCAGGTTTGTTTTCATTAATAAGACCTTTTAAGATTTGTGCTACAACACTCAGGCTCTCATGCTTGTGTGGCTGGCAAGTGATTTGCCCTCTGAGCCACCTTCCTAGTTCTTTATTTTAAATAAAGTTCCAAAAATAACTAAAAGCAATGCCTCTAATCCTTTTTTCTGAAGAGTGACAGTAGACAAGAAATCCTAAAATTAAGGTATATGTGTTCATCATACAAGACGGCAAGATACCATCAAGCAATGATGATCATCACTGTGCTGAGAGGGCCATTTCTGATTGATGAGTCAGTATGTCACAGGACAAGATGGCTCACATACCTCAGAATAGTATAGGGAGTGTAGTGTGGTAGTTAGCAGGTTTGAATCCCATTACACACAGAACTGAATCTCAGCTATGCCAAGTTTGTGGTTGTGTGATCTTGCGCAAATGACCTATCCTCCTCGTATGGACGAAGGGGCAAGATAATTTCAATGAAAACATGGATTCTAGATTCATCTTGCACACAGCAGGTGCTCTGTATACAACTGAAGCCCCTTCTGCTGTTGGAACATGCTCAAGTCTGTGTGTTCTGTATCACTCAGAAACACAAAACCTCAGGAATATGCAGAGAGGATTTGGTCTACTTGCTTCTCCTTGACATAGGATGGGGTGCTAAATATTATATTTAGTTCCTAAAGGTTTCTCTGAAGATGCTCAGGCCTAGTGCAGGCTATATGGGTTAAAGCATATAGGAACAGGGTAAAATCTGCAGAGAAAGGTTCCAGACAAACCTTCCTTGGTGCCCAGGAAGAGAACATCTGGGAAGACTGGGAACTTCCTGGTCTGAGAGCAAACATGTGCTCGTCAGCAGGCAGGCTACAGTGGGGAGCTTCCACCTTACTAGGCCTCAGACCTACTATCGCTCTCCTAACTGTCTCAGGACCTTCCCAGAACATCTACCTGTCTACTCACTTTGCAAAATGTCGCTGCTCTGAGTCCATCACATCAGCCTCCTCCCCAGCCCACTGACTGCTCATAAGTATTTTAAGCACATGTAGTGGAATTAACAGAAAATCTATTTATAGCACTTTTTCTTCTTGAGGAACTTGAAGATAAAATTTGAGAGATGCTGAAGTCCTCCTGGAGCTATTTCTGTACCTGCAGAAAGGCAGATTAGAGCAAGGACCGCTGTCTGATGAAGGATGAGAATGGTCTCCAGGCTGAGATCCCAGAGTACCAGCCCAAGCTGTGCTGCCAGCCCACCAGCAGACCGTGGCAAATGGCTGACACTAGCTGGGCCTCAGTTTTCCCATATGCAAAGTGGAGATAAAAATACACCTCCCCACCAGGGATGTTGTGAGGATTAACGCAACAATATCAGAGAAGCACTTTGTGGTGTTATATATCCCAAAAGGTATTACCATTATAAAATGCACAATATAAGACTCTATTTTTTACTCTGTGACTTTGATGGCATGAACAAACTTTCCCCTCCAGCTTTTTAATATGATTATAAGCCCTTTACAAGAATATGGCTTTCACTTTGCACAGCGGGATACATAATATTTCTTATAAATTTAATTTAGAAAACGGCAGGAAAATAATGTTAAGGATTTGCCTTAAACCCACTAAAGCAAGGCAATTCCATTAATACTGCCACTCCATCTTTAACTCGACACATTGTGCCTTAAGATGACAGTCTCCCAGATCCCTGCTATTCTTCGGAACAATAAAGGTAAACTTGAGATACAGGACACACTTTGTGATTTTTTTTTTCTTTCTCTAAAGCTGCCTAGTCAGATCCTTAACAACACCCTTAGTGTTTATTTCTTCTTTTGAAGTGATAGTCAGAAAAGTTCCGTGACAAGTTCTACCTTGACTTCCCATCATGGATGCCCTTGGGTCACTAGTCCGCTGCCCACCTTCAACTTCTGCCCCCCTGTGGTCACAGGGGTTCTGGTGCAAACTCCGCAATGCCACAAGGGAAGAGGGACTGAGAAGCTTTTAGGTTTTGGTGTGACATGAGCAGCTCTTATCCTTGGCGGCTTTAAAATTAGCTCACTGCCTAGGACAAATGCCCCTGTTCGGATGGTTTCTTCTGAATCTCCTCATGGGGATTTCATGACTGCTGCAACAAATTCTCATACACCTTGGAGCTAAGAACAATGCAAGTTCATTAGCTTGAAGTTCTATGGGTTAAAAACCTAACATGGTTCTTTCTCACCAGACTGAAATCAAGGCATTCACAGAACTGAATTACGTCTCTATGCTTTGGGGGAGAATCTGTCTCCTTATCTTCACCAGCTCCTGGAGGATGCCCAGATCCCGTCAGTGGTGGGCCCTGTTTGTTTCTTCATAGCCAGAAATAAAGGTCTACTGCCTCCCATATAACCCTTTGAATTCCTCTACTACTTCCTTTTTTTACTTCTAAATATCTTAGTTGTCAAAAAGAAAAGGACAGGGTTGGAGATATAGCTCAGTGGTTAAGAGCACTTGCTGCTCTTTCGAAGGATCTGGATGTGGGTCCCAGAACCCACATGGCAGCTCACACCTGTCTGTTACTCCAGTTCCGGGGCATCGATGCCCTCCACTGCCCTCCACAGGCACTGAACAGACATGCATGCAGGCAAAATACACATACAGTTAAAATAAGATAAACAAATCTTTAAAAAATATTTAAACAAAAGAGGACATGATGGTTGGAAAGGCATAGGTGGGGAGTGTCCAGAGGGAGTTGGGGGAGGAGTTAGGAGTAGATATGATCAAGATTCAATGTATATGCATATGAAGCTGTCAAAGAATAAATAAAAAAAACATTCTTTTAAAAAAAATCTTAGTAATTACATCTGGCCCTCCTAGGTAATCCAGGACATTCCCACATATCTCCAGGTGAGCTGATTAATTAGCTTCATTCCAATTGCAAACTTAGTTTTCCTTTAGCATCTAACAATCCATCTCCACCGATTCTGAGGATTACAACTTAGACAGCTGTATAGGATGGGGACATTGTTCTGCTTGCCACAAGACCCACATATCCCCTGCAGATATCATAACCACAGGAATGTGAAATGCGATGTTGTTACTGGCGTCAGAAGGTATGCTGGACAACAACTGTCCTCATTCTGTAGGCAATGCTCTCTTCCTCATCAGACCCCATGCCCCACATTTCATTTTCTACTCTTGAGTGAGAATCTTACCTAATCAATCGTCATTTTTTTTTTTTTACTGTCAACTGGATACATCTGGATAAATGATAACGTAGCTCAGTGCCTTGGATAATCTGCCTCTGGTAGGAGATTCTCTCCTTGGAAGGGATCTAGATCTATATAAATCCTGAATATTTAAAGTAGAAGCCATGAGTCTTACTTTATAGCTCTTCCTGACTTCTATTTCTGGGTGCCTCAGTGAAGTTGAGTGTGGCCCAAGTCACACTATAATATAATGATTAACCTCAATTGTCAGTTTATGGATTGATAGACACTTCTAAGATTAGTAAAAACGTACTTCTGGGTGTGTCTGTGAGGGTTGTTTTTTTTTTTTTTTCCCCAGAGAGAATGTTATGTGTGACAGCAGCCGAGGGGAAAAGAGCCACCTGGATATGGGCAGTGCCATCCCCTAGGCTGGAGGCCCAGGCAGAATAAAAATAGAAAACGGAGGCAGCCAGCCAGCAGGTGAAGTTCCATCCATCCTAAGCAGTCTATTGTGACTGCCGTCACCTGAGATAGAACAGAGGGCCGCTTTTTCAACCTCTAAATTTGGACTCACACAAAAAATTCCCAGGGAATATCCAAGCCTTCAGCTTCAGACTGGGCCTCTTGCACTGTGTCCAGCTCCTGTGTTCTTTGCCTCCTTAGTGTGTAGGGTGTCATTGTTGGACCACCCAGCCAATCGATTATATCCCCTTTTATAATTGCTGGTTGTGTCCCTCTAGAAAACTCTGCCTCAGACAGGTGGTGAGTAACACTTGTCTTCATTATAACACACCCATGTAGCTGGTAGACACTGTCAATTATAACACACCAATGTAGACACTATCATAAAATCTTTGCATAGTGCGTGCAGGTCACATGATCTAATCATTGTGAATGAGCCCAGGTTAATTGACTCCACAGTCACCTTGTTCTCTGACTTGGGGATATTGAAGGTACCAAGTAGCCTCAAATATCTTGGAAACCCCAGGATCCTTCCCATCCCTTCACCGTGTCTTTGTATATCAGAGCATCACCTGTTAAAGTGATGCTTGGTTAATTAATTATCGTAGAAAACCTTTATTCTTGGGGAAAAAGAGGCTCCCAGCAGCAACAGAAAGGACTGGGGCTGAGTTCTCACACTCTGACACTGACAAGAAGGCACCTGTGGTCCTCTGCGGTCCTCACATCCTTCCACAGGGCAGCTGTCTATGTTCAGGCATGGCTCCTCTCAGATGGAAACAAATGAAGCCCAAAGCCTCCCCACTGTGAAATTCTACAGTACTCAAGGAGGGCAGTGTGGGAGATTGACTGGCAAGCAAAGATTAATTGGGTCTGTGTGGGTAAGTGCTTGATGAGACAAGGTCAGCCTTTGCTCTGTGTCAGCTTGAAAGAGGATGTTGGGAGTGGAGTCAGGAGGCTGTGAAGGGCAGCCTCAGGGTCAGAATGACAGCAGCTAAGGGAAGGCTCTGGGCTGTGAAGTAAAACAGGCACCAGTGTAAATGACCCGGGGCTCTGATGATATGCCACAGTGATGTGCACGCTCTTCAGCTGACATTCAAATGACTGAAACATCCCCCCCCCACCTCAACCGCCTGAGCCACACTCAGGGAGAACTCAGATCACCAACCAAGGGTTTAGCGTTTACTAAACATAGTGTTAAAAGGTTTCTCAGTCCCCAAGGTCTGAAGCCTGTATGATAATGTCACAGTGAGGTGCAGTTAATACAATGCATGGGTGGCTGCTTGAAAATATATACTTCTAAATGAGTCTATTAAATTGCTAAAAATATTGTCTCTAGCAGACACAGCCTTTTCTCCTAAAGACAGATTCAAAGAGAAACAGCCAATGTACAGGTGTGGGCTCTTCTGGTCTGTTTGGGGCTGGGTTCTATAAACAACCTTGCTACTTCTCTTTGTATCTGGATGTCTGATAGAAGGAAATTTTGGAGGTAAAAGAAAAGCAAGAAAATATTGGAAGAATTATCATGTTGAAGGGTGGTTGTGTTATGTTTAAAACTTGTGCTTATACATGGCCCAGCTGGGTTCCTTGGTGCAGGTCTTGGCCTTATGCCCATTGTCAGTGTTTGGTTCTTTTTGGGGATGAGTAAGTTTAGCTTACTGACTCTGGCTGACCAGTGCAACAGAGACTAATACAAACACAGTGTTAGGTTTTTAACAGTAATGGAAACATGACTTTTACAGTGGCCAAGGTGCTCATAAATCAGGTAAGTCAAGTTAATAATCAGACGCTCTTTGGTAAGTAGCCAAAGCACTCTTGAGCAGCAAAGGCAACACTAGCAGCATTACTGTGTCTAACCGAAGAGTATGAAACAATAGTAACCAGATAGCAAGGTCTGGCCTCAAAAGCAACACACAGCGATGAAACAGAACAGAGAACACAGGAATGATTCCATGCATTTACAGCAAACTGATTTTCAACACAGGCCCTGTTTTTAGTTTTTTGTTTTGTTTTATTTGTTTTTTTTCTTTTTTCTTGTTACTGTGACAAAGTATCTGATGAAGCAGTTTAAGGAATGAGGGGTTTGTGTTGGCTCACAGTTTGAAGGTAGAATCCATTATGACAGAGAAGGCATGGTGGCAGAGGCATGAGGCATCCGGTCACGTTACATTCTCAGCGAAGAAGCCGAGAGATAAATGCTGATGCTCAGCTTGCTTGCTACTCTTCTTCATTATGGGAAGCCAGCCACAAGTAGGATGAGTCTTCCTGCCTGAATTCCCAGTCTAGAAATTCCCTAGAAACAGACACACCCAGAGGTGTATCTACCAGATAATTCCAGATTGTGTCAAGTTGACAAGCCATACGAAGCAGGCACAGAAACTATGCACTGCAGCAAGTACACTGCCTTTGGGAAACAGTGCTGGGAAACTGGGTGCTGATATGAAGAAGAATAAAATTACCCATATCTCTCACCATTTATAGAAATCAATCCAAAATGGATTGGTCAAAGACTTGGGTGTCCCCAAACTATATAACAATTCAAAGAAATGTTAGGGAAAATACTTTAGATATTGGTCTCAGGGAAGACTCTTTTGTGTAGGACCCAAAAGCACAAGTGACAAATGGATTCCATCAAATTCAGAAGGAAACAACAGAATATAAAAAGAATAGAAAAAAGGTAGCCTGTAGTGTAGCATGAATCTTAAAAGTCTTAACGAGTTCTTATTAATAAAATCAAGCCTGAGCCAGGTATTGGGGTGAACATTGGAAGGTCAGAGAGACAGAACAAACCACAACTAACCTCACCTGGCCAACTTCTCAGCTGATCTTGTTTCCTCAGACTGGATGCCCCGAGCCCTCATCCAGAATGGGTCTCAGCTGAACTGTTGCTAGAAACCTGAATGCTTCTCCAGGCCAAAATGCCTCTAGTTTCTGGTCCTCACGCTTTATATACCTTTCTGCTTTCTACCACCACTCCCTGGGATTAAAGGTGTGGCTTTCTGGGATTAAAGGTGTGTATCACCGTGCCTGGCCATTTCCAATGTGGCCTTGAACTCACAGAGATCCAGAGGGATTTCTGTCTCTGGAATGCTAGGATTAAAGGCGTATGCTACCACTGCCTAACCTCTATGTTTAATATTGTGGCTGTCCTGTTCTCTGACCCCAGATAAGTTTATTAGCATACACAATATTTTGGGGAACACAATACCACCACACTGTAGAAAGGAGAAACATATTTGCAAACTTTCCTCTGAAAAGGGTTAAGGTTATTATTCAGGATCTATAATGAACTCAAACAACTAAGCAGCAAAAATAACCCAAATAATCCATATTTAAAATAAGCAAATAGCTGGACTTGGTGGTACACACCTGTAATCCTGGCATTCAGAATTCAGCATAGGCAGAATTGACACAAGTACAAGATCAGTCTGGACTTCCCAGTTAGTTCCAGGCAAGGCAGGGATGCATAGCCAAGTCTTCAAACAAGCAAACACATGAAAATGAGCAAATTATACAATGATTAGATGGTACACAAATGGCTAACAAGTATATGAAAAGTGCTAACTATCATAAATCATTAGGGAAATGCAAATAAAATTCAGAGTAGGTATCATCTCACCCCAATTTGAATGACTTTTTTTTTTTTTAAGATAAAACACAAATGCTGGCGACTATACACTGTAGATGGCAATGTAAATTGGTGCAGTCATCAGAGAAAACAGTATAACAGGTTCCTTTAAAAACTGGAAATGGCTCTATATGATGCAGTAATTCCATAACTGTAGATATACAAAGGAATGGACATCAGTCTGTTGAAGAGATACCTGGAGTCTGATGTTCACTGCAGAACTATTCATAATAGCCAAGATATGGAGTCAACCTAGATATCCATTGATGAATGAATAAAGTAAATGTGGTACCTATATACAAAGGAATATTAATCAACCATAAAAAGGAATGAAATTCTGTCACTTACAACAACATGGTGAAGTGAAATGTCAGAGAAGACAAATGCTGCCTGTACTCCTGTGAAGAAGCTAGAGAATATTTCATGGCAGTGGTAGATACAATAGCAGCTATCAGATGCTGGGAAGATGTTGGGGGATGGAGAGCACAGCTGTATGTCTAGGTGTTGGATAAGAAGTAATTCCAGGGCTGGAGAGATGGCTCAGCAATTAAGAGCGTGTATTGCTCTTGCAGAGGAACTGAGTTTGATTCCCAGCACCAACTCCAAGCTGCTCACAATTGCCTGTAATTCCACTTCAGGGGATATGATACCTTCTGTGCTCTGTGGTCATTACACTCATCTGTACAAACTCACCTGCCCTCCATCCTTCCACACATAACACAAAATTAAAAATAAAAATAAATTACATCTAATGTTTGACAGTACTGTGGGATAACTATGGTTGGTAACAATTCATTGTATACTTAAAAAAAATAGCTAGTAGAGAGGATTCTGAGTCTTTCCAGCATATTATTTCAGATGATGGCTATACCAATTATTTTGATCTGATTAGAACACACAGATACACACACACACACACACACACACACACACCACATACATGTCGCACCCTATTTATAGTTATGTATGAAACAGAAATAAAAAATAGAATGAATTTATAAACAACCACAGCAGGCACTTGGTTTTACGGGGAGCCAATCTAAAGGAGGTGATGATATAGTGTGTAGTCATTTTCATGTGGCAATTGAACTTACAAGAGCAGAGGCCAGAATGGAGGTTCCAGAGACTGGGGACAGCACAGAGAAGATGGTAGTTGAGGGATTCAAAGCCCCAGTGTGATAGGAGGAATGAGTTGGCTCATTTTGGAGATCAGTTGCACGGCATGGTGAATATGGCTAATGGCAGGGTTTAATATTACCAGGGATAAACTTCATGTGTTCCCACCATGAAATACGTTAAATATTAGAGGTGACGGAGTGTTAATTATCTTGGCCTAATAATTCTACACTGTGTTCGAAAGCAATATTTTGGGGGAACTTATGTAGTCTAGGCTGGTCTCTAGCTAGGTCATGGGGTCACGTATTAGAGTTACCCAAGGCTGTAACAGAGAACACTTAAAAATGTAACAAAGATTTCCTTAGCTTTCATATACAACAGGAAGTGGGTTAATCAATTTGCATGCTGATTACTATTGTTCCCATTTTATACTTGGGCAAATCATGGCTTACCTCACTTGCTCTCGATCACATAATCTGCAGTGACAGATGAGTTAATTCTGGGGCTGTGTGACTCCCAGCTCAGCATTATATACTCCTCTGAAGTCACTGGCATCTCAGACCCAGATATATTGCCACTTCCCTGAGAGTGTTGGACAAACACAGCCGCCTCCCCTGCTCACTAGCTCCACTTTGTTTAAGCTGCCACACTGACCATTCCTTTCTGCTAACATAATTTTGTCTTCTGTCTTCTCTCTTCTAATTCATTCTTTGTACTGCCACCACAGTGCTCTTTCTTAAACACAAATCTGACCCCATCACTCCCTGCTTAAAACCCTTAATTAGGTTCTGTTGGATAAGCACAGATCCTCTGAGTGAGGTTGCAAACTGCTTCATGACCTGTGCTGCTCACCTCCCATCCTGTCCACTTCACCCCTTTCCCAACCCGACTTTCTACTCCTTCAAGTTGAACAGTTTCTATTCTTGGAATTTCAATCATGTCTGTTCATTTTTCTCCCTTGCTCCCTGGCTCTTATTACGTCAATTTTTCTCTATATCTTTGTTACCCTCCCCCCTTTATCATGTGTGAGTTTGTGTGTTCTGCAGCACATGTATGGAGGACTGAGGACAAGTTTCAGGAGTTTCTCTCCTTCTGCCTTGTTGAGAAAGCAGGGTGTCTTCTGTTTCTGCATGCTGCATACCCCAGCTAGCTGGCAGGGGAGCTTCTCGGTGATTTCCCTGCCTTTGCCTCCCATCTCACTGTAGAGGATTAGAGATGAGAATCATCGCATCTTTATATGTGAGGTGGGGAGATGGAGATGAACTCGGGTTGTGAACTGGTATCATCAGGCTTGTGTGGCTAGTTCATGGCCTTTACCTGCTGAGCCACCTCCCTGGCCCTCTCCATGTGCTTCTAATTCTCAATCTCCTTTTTTCTTCTTATCCCCTCCTGTCCTTCCAGTTGCCCATTACAGCTTCCTTATCTTGTAACATCATCCATCCATTAATTCCTTCCCTATGTGCTGAGCATCAACTGCTTTGTTCCAAGCACCAGGGATGTAGAGCCAAACAGCACAGGTGTGGAGTTTTTATTTCAGTGGAAGAAGACAAGTGAGAATCCATGAAGCCAGTGAAGATGAAACCCTGGGACTTTGTGTAACATGCTAAGAAGTACAGGGATGGTGATTCGAAGCTGAGAGAGATGAGGCAATCCTACTACCCTGAGACCTGAATTGAGAGGAAGCCTGTAGTGTACCAATCACAAAGACCAGCTGTACAAGGCCACAAATCCTGAAAAGCAATTTAAGAATTAGAGATACAGAATGGCTGCAGGAGGGCAAGAATTATGGAATTCTTGAAAATCAGGAAACTGAGCTTGAAAGGTAATCCCAGTACTAGGTGAAGTGCATCCTTGTAGCTCAAGGAAAGCTATTTGGATTTTCTTCCATATAAAAGGGGGAAACAGTTTACTGGGATACCTTCAGAAGGTTCACTCTGGCTGGAGAGTCCAAAATATATGGTGTGTGTGTGTGTGTGTGTGTGTGTGTGTGTTCCACTTCAATAGGAAGAAGAGCAATGAGAAAGCACATGAGAACTACATCATACGGACCAGGTGAGATGTGAAGATACTGAACTACAATAGTGGCTGTGTAGATTGGGAGGGAGAGACCTGAGGTGTGTTTCAGAGGTGCTGACATTTGTTTGGCATTGTGTGTTGGGGGAGGACCATTTGGGATGGCAAAGAAAGAAGGGGTTTAAGTTTAAGATAAGAATCAAAGATACTCCAACAATTGAATACAAGGAACTGAATGGTTGTGGCATTTTTCTGTTGGGAAAGCCTGAAGTATAAGCTAGTGAATAAGTGTTCCAAAGTCCTTGAGGTCAGGGAGGGTTATGTGCAGCACAGATCTCATACCTGGGTGCCTGAATCAGTTAGTAACTCCAGCCTCTTCTAGTCACTGCATATGGACTACATAATAGCTCCAATTTAACATAAGCACGCTTGTTTACCATCAGTTAAGTGTTCAGACGTCTTCTCAGCCACCCCTATACCAATTATTTCTGGAGGTCAGTCATTTCTATGTATAACTAATCTCACCACTTGGATTTTTATTCTAATTTTACTTTTGGCAGCTGCTGAGGGTGCCTGAGGAGGGCAGAGACTGTGCTTTATTTGTTTTATTACTATCTACTCTCGTAGAATCTAGCAGGTGGCAGATGTTCAGTAATAATTTATTACATGAATAAATTGACCAATGTCTGAAAAATTGGTGGAGGCAGACTTCAGCTTTGTCAAACATTTGATGACAATGGTACCATCAGGGAATGGCAATATATCCTCTCCCAAGTCTGGGGTTTTCCCACTAGAGGTGACTGAGCGAGGTGACATATGTGTTAAAAAGTGATGTTAGTTAAAGAAATACATTATTTACAATGAAATCAATTGAAGTTTCAAACATTCCCATGGCTCTATTTATCACTATTCCTTAAAAGAAAATCATTTGGAAACTCTTCATGTTGAGGAGGCCCTTGAGAACAAAATGATGTTCTGAATGTCCGGAACTTATATTTCCAAACCAATTTTAAACATCTCAATTCCTCTACTGAAAAGCAAAGCCTAGTGTTATTTTCCACCTTTCAACCAACAGCTTCACTGAGACTTTACATTTATAGTTAACCAGGAAATGAGGGCCAATCTCTTCACCTAAGCAACTGCCCTGTGCCCTATGATGCTACCAATTAAACTGACATCCAGCATCATCCAGTGAAGGTTGCCTTAAATAATAAGTGTTTAGTTATTTTGGAATCCTATGCCATGTCATTTTGCTTACAGGTTCTTAGGTTTGGGAAATTACAAAGCAGCCTGATCCTGTGACAAAGCCTGGGTTCTAGAACTGGTTTTTGTTTTTTATTGTTTTAATAATCAAACTCAAGATTATCTTGCTCATTATACTGACATTTACAAAGGTTTGTTTTGGCTATACTGTAATCAAAAAGAACCTAGGGAACAAGTTAAGATATGGAATAAGTACTCATAGGAATGACAGGCAGCTAAGCTCCTTCCGAGATTAATTATAGATTGTTAACAGGAAAGAAAGACGGGCAAAGGACCCAGTTTAAAAAATTGCCTAGGAGCACTGGGGACTCAGTAGTCAGAAGATCACCCAGGAGCAGTGGAGACTCAGAAACAGTGGGGACCCAGGAACAGTGGGGACCCAGGAGTCAGGAGATCACCCAGGTAAAGCAACCACATTCCTCCTACTACATTACACTATTGGACTATTTTAATATTCTTTCTTTTTCTTTCTTTTTGGGAAAAAAATGGAACTGCTACTTTGGTAACGGATACTAAGATAGACAAATGGAGTGATAGCATATAATTTTTGGCAAAGAAAAGAGACTGGGGAGATAGGTCAGTGTGTAAGAATGCTAGCTATGCAAGCTTGGGGATTTGAGTTCAAATCCACAGAACCCACATAGAAAGCCAGACAGTCACACACATCTGTAGCCTCACCAGTGTGGGGTGTGAAGACAGGAGGATTGCTAGTGCTTTGCGGTCACCAGCCTAGCTCAAGTTCGGTGAGAAACCCTGTCTCAGGCTCTCAGGGGACATAAGGTGAAAAGTGACAGAGCAGGACACCCAATGTCTTCTTCTGGCATCTGCACACATACATGAGAATATACATCTGAATGCTCACATATAAAAGTACCACACACATGCACCACAAATCACACACACACACACACACACACACACACACACACACACACATACACACACATTGCATGTGCACACATGAGAGAAGAAAAAGTCAAACAACAACAAAAAGAACAAAATGAAACACAAACAAAAAAGGTAGGAATTAAATTATTTTTCCACACAGAAAAATAAAAGGAACTTCTTCAGTGAGCTAAGTCTTGACGACGTGTCTTCCAACCATCCCCTCAAACATAGATAAAGTATTTCAAGTGCCAATTTGAATTTGGCAGGCAAGTTGGGCTGCAAACAATCTAATTTATCTCAATTCCAATCAACTTAGCAAATTTGGAAGATGCAACATGAAAGCAGGTGACATGGAAGTCACAAACCCATGAGTGTTAAGATCGTTAAGCAAAAGTGATTTCTAGGACAAGGTACTATCTATTATCCTTCCAGTCAACAGGGCATGCAGAAGCCAGGGAGTCAGGACAGGCTGTAGGGTAAAAAGCTTTCCTATTTAAATGCCTGGCTCAGAAATAAGAATTACAAACCACCTGCCTTCTTTTCAGAAGGAAAGAAACTTTCAAAAAGGCAACAGTCTCACTGAAACCCTAGGAAGAAGTGGGAATACAAAAGAGAGTCCTCAGTAGGGGAACATGGTAATTATTCAATAATTGTTAGCAGTGGATAAAATGCATGCAACACAGGTGTAAATTATAATGCCCGAATGCCATCATACTGTAATGGCAGGGCCTCCATCACGAAAGGGCTCCCCTATGGGCTCCCTTTCCAAAGCCCTCCCTTTGCCAGGGGAGCTTTAGAAAGGGCAGTCGCTTGTGGGTTTATAAAAGTCACAGCAAATATTATAATAGGAATTGTGGCCCATGTCCCCTAAGAATTTCAGAACGTCATCTTCCGTTTTTTCTGAGTTTGGCAATTTTGCTACAAAATGTAAAGGAAAAATTGGTGATTTGGTTCCTAAAAGGCAACAAAAAACTCTCAGAAGGAAAAAAAAAAACTGGTACAAAAATAATAGGACCGGGCAGTGGTGGCACACGCCTTTAATCCCAGCACTCGGGAGGCAGAGCCAGGTGGATCTCTGTGAGTTCGAGGCCAGCCTGGGCTGCAAAGCTACACAGAGAAACCCTGTCTCGAAAAACCAAAAAAAAAAAAAAAAAAGAAAAAAAAAGAAAAAAGTAATAATAGTAAGTAGAAAATTTAAAAATTGAGGCCATCAGGGCCTGTGAAAACCTGTTCCAATAATTTGATGACAATTGGGGCCATTGGAAACAGATGGTTATTGTTACACAATGGCCTCTGTTGACATATTTATTGCTTTATGGCTTACATAGCTTCATATCAATTTTTTTGCATGTGACTTTCCCAGCAACCCGCTTTAGGGCAGCATTGGATGAATGAGTTGTGAGGTGTCTGGCACATGCTTGGCACAGGATTGGTGTTTTACAAGTAAGAACGCTTATGGACAGAAACGTTAAGTGACTGAATGTGCCCAAACTGCCTCCCAAATCCAGGCCTTCTGATTCTAACAGTGGGCCACGTCTCTCCCCACTCTCACTGACTTTGCAGGTTCTCAGAGTGCAGAAAGAGACCAGCCTGAAAACACCCGCTTAGGTAACAGCTTCCATTCTTTCCCTGATGGAAGCTGTTAATTGGTGACAATGTCAGATAATTTATGTATCACCTCCTTATTTCAGCTTTAGTTCATGTAGAGGTGATGATGGGTGGGAAAATAAGCTATTGAAGAAGAAAAGGAGGATCAACTGAGCATTCTTAATCAGTCTTGCTACTCTAACCAATCCCCGAAGATTCAAGCATTTTTGTTATTGTTTCTTTTTTTCTGTACTTATTTCTTTGTTACATAACTTTAAGCTGGTGGTGCATGTACATAGAGGAAGCTCTCCATTTCCTAGTCTTCAGAATCATGACGTGGGGTGGGGGAGCATGTGGTCCAAAATAGAGCTGACATTTGGAAATACATAAAACAGGAAAGCTCAGATCTTACCAGATCTCTGTGTCTGAACATCTCTGCCCATTGTTCAATTGTCTCCCGGAGAGATCGCCTCCAATGAAAGCCAGGTGAGGCTTCAGTTCCATTACCTGCCAACCACTGCTTCAATGACATGCCTCACGTAGGTGTCACCTGACTTCCAAATCCAAGTTTCACTGGCTCCTCCTCATCTGTATTGCGTGTTTCATAGACCATGGGCCCTTCAAAGTCAACATTATTCGTGAAACGTGTCATCTACACTCATCCTCTGACTTTGCATTGACTCTAAGTCATCACTTATGTCCTGGAGAATCATCGCTCCAACTAACCAGTCATTGTAGCTGGAACCTGGGAGACCATCGTAGGATGTGAACGGCCTGTAGTGATCCAAAGAGCATTAGAAGGGCCACGATTGCTGCAGAGTCCACTGGCTGATGAATAGTCACTGACGTAGCATGAAATCCCAGTGAGAATGCTCTTTCCTCTTCTGGGTTCCTTGGCTAGCCTTATCCCTGTAATTGTCTAATGTGCAAGAATCAATCAACTTGCTTTGCTAAGGCAAGGGCCAGCGAAATTTCTGATATTACTAATATAGTTTTATTGAGATTTAGCCGTGCTATTGATTTCCATATTATTGATGGCTGGTTTTGCTCAGAGTGGCAAAGATGAGTGGCAGTGGCAAAGAATGTATGGACAAAAAGTCTAATATGCTCAAAATGAGCCCTTTATAGAATATGTCTGCTGACCCTGAGTTAAGAGAACGTCAGGATTAATCCCACAATTCCCCACATTTATTACCGGCTCCATGCCCACCAACAGTCCAGCCTCCCAGAGCATCATCCCAGTAGTGGCTCTGTGCAACTCCCTTATTACCAAGCTCCAGTGCTCCCTGAACCTTGCACCTGGGGCTTCCAGAAGTCACCATGTGTCATTAGCAAAACCCTCCAAATCTTCAATGGTCAGCTTTTTTTCATCCTGCTTTAATATAAAACTCTACCTCTCTCTTGAAGGCTGCACTCTCCCTGTAAGTCCCTCAAATACTCGCTTGTTTTCTCCAACCACCCACAAAACACAATGCACTGTGTCTGTAGGGGTGGCATGCTATTATCACCTCCATGTGGTGATATATTGTGTACCCTAATAAACTTGCCTGAGGTTCAGTGGACAGAGTGAGCCACTAGATTAGACATAGAGCCAGGCAGTGGTGGCACACACCTTTAATCCCAGCACTTGAGATCTCATGCCTTTGCTTGGGAAGTACACATGCCTTTAATCCCAGGAAATAATATGGCAGGGCAGAGAAAGGTATATAAAGCGTGAGGAAACAGGAACTCATTCTCTAGAGGCTAAGGATTTCATAGAGGTAATAACTAGTGGCTGGCTGCTCTGCTTCTCTGATCTTTCAGCTGTCACCCTGATATCTGGCTCTGGGGTTTTTATTAAAAGACCATCTAAGATTCAAACAACACCTCTAGACATTCTCACTGGCTCCTGCCTTCTGCAAGTGTGTTTCACTATGTAGTTTGACATATTCCTCTCTGTAATCACTTACTATTGTTCAAATCTTTTAATTTCATTAGTTGATGAACTTAGGCTGGGGTTACTTGAAGTTTCTGTATCGTTATGCTGCTATGATTTGTGCCATGACTATCTATGGATAATTTGTCCAAAGCCCTGTTCTTTTTTCCAGTGATTTTTATCTTGTATTATGCCAAAAATCCATGTCTATGGTATATCTTGATTCAACATACGTGTTTTCCAAATCTTGATTTAGACATCTTACTCTGATCATTACACTCTGTTTTCCTAGCCTTTTTACTCTCCTTCCACACCAATGATCCCTTTTTTAGCCTACGGGACTCTTAAACCCACTCTTGTTACTGGACTCTTACTACTTCCTCTGCTTCGTCCTATCTCTTCTGTCTTTTATTCAACTTAGACCACAGTACATTTTGATAAATGCCCCCTAGTGTCTGCTCTTACATCTCTTCTTCCCTTCTCTCTGCACTGCAATCCTTATTAAACACAACTTTCCACATTCTCCATTGCTGCTCTCAGGTAGCTGATCATGGCTGAGGAAAACACACACACACACACACACACACACACACACACACAGCTCTCCTGGTTGGAAATTAATGGCTCTAACTCTCAAGAGGATTTCCACATGCCTAGGAATCCTACAACACTTCTCTAGTCAGCGCATGCTACTTTCTTAAATAAATATTTCACACTTACTCTTCTCTTCTATAACCATCAACACCCTTACCCTGCTTGTTAGTGTTTCCCACCCTCTCTCAGCCCTCTCTCTCATTTAGTAACGTTTCTGTTTCCACCAGAGAAATAGGTGCAATATATTGGTTGCCTCACATCTGTTCTCTATTAATTCTACCTTATTCCATTCCCGACCCCATCTCCAGTTAACAAAGGAAGACTTATTTCTGGTCCTATCATGATCAATCCCTTCCCTTGTCTACTGGACCCAATAGCTCTCTTGCTTAGCCAAGCGTAATACCTCTGCTTTTAACCCCTTTCAGACCTAAGTCGTCCATTTTCCCTCTTTACTGGAAAAGTCCCACCCACATACATACTTGTTAAAGTACCTCTAATGTAAGTGACAACATCAGTGACACAAAGACCATTTTAATCACATACCCTTCATACCTACCCCCTTGTTTTTTGTTCCTTTTAAAAATAAAGTTACTTGAAAATGTTCTCCATGTTACACTGAAAATGAAACTCCAATGCACTAAAGTAAAGCACGGCAGAACAAAGCTCACCAATCCACTTAATTTTTCCAATTCATCCAGAATAAAATCCCCAGAAATTCCATGGCTTGTGCACCCTATATGAAGACCCCCATGTGACCTCAGTTTCATACTTTTCCTCTACACTCATACTTTCTACCTTTTTCTTCCATATTCCTTCACAGCCATCAGTCCTTGACTGTGGTCAGACAAGTAATGGCTATCCCATGATGGCCATGTTCTGATCTACAGAGTCTGTCATTATATCACTTTACATGGCACAAGGATCCATGGCATAAGGAACTGTGGAGATGTTGTGGAACAGGATATTTGTTTAACTAGGCAAAGATGTGTTACATTTGTTTATGCTGCATTTGTTTAATCATGTAAAGATGTGTTGCAGTTTTACCTTGCCTGCCTAAGGGACCTGATTGGTCTAATAAAAAAGCTGAATTGCCAATAGCTAGGCAGAGGAGGGATAGGCAGGACTGGCCAGCAGAGAGAATAGATAGGAGGAGGAATCTAGGCTTAAGAGAGAACGAGGGAGAAAGAAATAGGATGTAAAGAAAGGTAGAAAGCCCCAAGGCAAAATGTAGATGAAGAGAAACAGGTTAATATAAGTTATAAGAGCTAGTGAGATAAGCCTAAACTAAGGTTGAGCATTCATAACAAATAATAAGTCTCCGTGTCTTTATTTGGGAGCTGGTTGGCAACCCAAAGAAAATTCCAACTGCATGGAGATGTGATTAAATTGAGAATGTAGAGATCAGGATATTATCCTGAGTCATCATAAAGAACAAATATCCTCAAAAGAGGGGGGCAAGATGGGAATCAGAGAGATGTGCCAGCTGAGGTCAGAGATATTTCACTACAGAACGAGACTAGGAGTCTAGAAGACCAAATGGCTTCCAGATGCAGGGACAGGCAAGAAAATATATTCTCTGAAGGAATGCTACCCTACTGACACCTCAATTTTAATCTGTACGATTCATTTCAGACTTTCAACCTCCCAAAATATAAGAAAATAATTATATGGGGTTTTAAGCCCCTGCTCCTGTGGTAATTGGAGACAGCAGCAATAGGAAGCTGATCAACTAGAATTGCTTTGTTTCTTTACCTGTTTATTATCTGTATTCCATAATACAGTGGAAGCACCATAAAGTTAGAGTTTTTTTTCTCTCTTCTGATTTTTACTGTAATGTGCTTTGCAACCAGGACAGTTATATTGAATTAACAAATGTTCGCAGAGAGATGAGAACCACTTTCTCCCTGGCTGAAACAGGCCCTTGATGCTCCCTTCATGCTCTGTGTCACTTCTCTTGGTGCCAAAGACATGATCCATAGCTCAGGGCTCTCCTTCTCCCCCTGTGTGCGTTTGTGCCTCCATGCTTGGTCTAACAGTATGAAGAACAAGCCCTTCAAAACCGAACTCTCTCGGAGTGAGCCTCGGGGGATCGTCTTCAGAATATTAAAGCAGGGAGTTTGTTTTACTTTCTGGAAAGTTATCCATTTCTCCTCTGGAGTGCATGATAAATAAGAAGACAGATTAACAGGAAGAGCGCTAACTGGAAATAAATGAGCCTTAAACCCAATGAATCCCATTTATAGTCTCTCTTCCTCACTAAAACACAAGCTTGTGAGGGCGCTGAATGCCCTACTCACTGCTTTATCCTCGAGACCCAGAAGAGTATTTGGCGCTCACTAGGTAAACTCACAGTCAGAGTCCAGTAAGTGAATTTTCTTTGGTTTCACCTTCCCCTCCATGCCTGACACTTTCCAACTTTAAATGTCTCTTTCCCTTAGCACGCTTCAGTCCAGCTTCTCCTATCCACCTCTGCTCCTCCCTTAGTTCAGGGATAAATGTGGAATTTCTATAGTTTAGGGCTTTCCATGCACTGTGCTGGAAGAGTATTCTCAAAGTTGACATTAGTACCCCCCCACACACACACTAATGTTAAAAAAAAAATTTTAAGAAGATCTTTGCAATGGCATTTTCACTCCCTGTGAGATGGACTCTTCAGCTCTGTGTGTGACAACGTAACATCTATATGCTCTCTACTTCTTTTCTTGCCTGAACTTCAGAGAGCCTGCAATGCCCACATTAGGCTGTTGTTTAGTGTCTTTGTCCTTATGTGACCTTCTCCTTTAGCTATGTTCTGGTTATCTGTTGCTATGTAAAGAGCTATCCAAAACTGTTGTGATTTAAAACTGCAGACATGGGTTTGGGGAGGTGGCTCAATCTGGGAAATGTTTGCTGTGTGAGCGTGAGAACTTGGATTTAGGTCACTAGCATCCGTGTAAAAAGCTGGGTAAGGCACTGCTCACC
Organism: Peromyscus nudipes; assembly: GCA_902168325.1. NCBI lineage: Eukaryota > Metazoa > Chordata > Mammalia > Rodentia > Cricetidae > Peromyscus > Peromyscus nudipes. Next base: position 24,455 of record CABHPH010159799.1, read on the forward strand.
TGGAATTCCTGTACAAAGAGACAGAGATGGAGAATCCTGGGGACTCACTGGCCAGGTACTCTAGTCAATTAGTGAGTTCCATGTTCAGAGAGAACCTCTGCCCCCAAAAAATAAGGTGCACAGTGACAGGAGAGGACACTTGATGTTAACCTTGGCCTCCACATGTACACACCTTCGTGCATGTACCTGCATCACACAAATAGACCACAGACATTATTTACTATTATGATCACTCATGGTAGTAGAAATTGATGAGTTCAACCAAGTGACACTTGTTTGTGTTCTCTTATGAGGCTACAATCTGAGTCTAGGATTCGAGCTATCTTAAAGCTTTCCCTATTCCAATGGTTCCTTGCCTCCTAGACCCCTCCTGTGCCCAGGCATGGGCCTGGGTTGTAATAGCAAACATAACAAACACACTGTGTGGAAGTACCATAAGCTTTTCTAATTTAGTCCTGGATAACACATGACATGCTTTTGTCACATTCTACTAGCTTTAAGTGAGTTACTAAGGTGAACCCACATTTAGAGACAGAGGATTTAGAAGTCAACTCTTGAGGTGGGTAGCAATCATGCAAATATAAAAAGATAAGGAGTCGGTGGCAATCCATCTTTTGAGACTAGCTCCCACAGCCAGGAATATCTTCTTTACTTCCACCCTGCTTCCATAAACCTCATCCACTAACAAATAGACCATTCTCAGTTCACGACCAACTTTATCCATGACTTCCACTCTTCAATGCAGAAATAAGCCCTTCTTTCTTTGTGGATATCACTAAAAGACCAACTTAGGGATTTGGGCAGCATTCTAAACCAATAGGTAGGTTCAGGTACTCTACCCTGTTACATATGTAGGTCATATTGATAGCCAGAGAAAAGGAAGTAACAGAAAGAATATATGAGTGAGGTACAGAGAGAACCTAATTGGTTACTGCTAGTGCCTATCATTTGATGTCCTTGAACAGTTGCTGGCTCCGACTGGCTGAGACTTGGTTGCTCGTTTTAAGAGAATTTTGCACTCTGTTTACATATGACATTAGGCAATAGTTTACCATGTAAAGAAGTATGCATGGAGGAATCTTTAGGCTAAATTTAATTCAGTTTAGCTTAATCTTCCCTTGTTTTGCCTTTTCATAGTATTGATGAGTTCAACATATGCTATTCCATAGATGGCATGTGGGCATTTGAGAAAACAGCAGAAACAGAAGGCATCCTAATCCCTGCCATTTTTTTCCAAAACAGGCCATGAAATAATTCTGAGTTTTCTCTGGAGTTGGGGGGCATCATAATACTCTACTTCCTATTAAAAACAAAACAAAACAGACAGATTATCCTTAGCCTCTGAATATAGAGACGTCAAGAAGAATACAACAAATAGGCCTTGCAGAATTCTCCCTAATATGGTACCGAAGACCCAACTTCTTTCATCCCCTCTACTTCTGCACGGTGCAGCAGAAAAACACACAGATCTCTTGATTTCTTGGGATTTACTTACAATTCGCACATGTTTCCCTCTGTTCATCTGTCTCATGTTGTAGTAGCCTCTAAGAGCTCTCTTCCTTCACAGGACCTAGCACCTAGCATGCCTGTCTTCCTTATGCCTCTGTGTCTCCCACTAAACTCTAGCCCTTCAGGACTTGAGTCTATATTTTCTCATATGAGCTGGGGACAGATGTAAGATTCCCTTATACATGTGTTTGATGAGAAAAAAATCTTTTTTTTAACTTTTGATACTAAGTGAAATATGAATATACTTTATATAATGGGTATTTGAAATGTTGACAGGTGCATCTTCTGAAGCACACAAACCTGGGCCTATCTATATATTGGTGAAAGATCACAGAATTGGCAGGTACATTTAAAGCAAAAGAGAAAACAAGGTCTTCAGTGTAAGAAAGTGTTTTAAGCTCATTTGAAAGGGTCAAGGGCTTTGGCATAAACAGAGAAAATGGGGAACTTTTCAGCTAAGCCTTCTGAGTGAGTACTGTTAGGCTGAACATATCTTTGGAGACAGTAAAAGCTTTAGTGCTTTTTTTTTCCTTTTTTTTCTTCAGTGGACTCCAGCTGTTTGTGGTGTGAGTCCACAGGGCTCCAGGGCACCCACTGAGATAATGGTCAGGCACTGAACCTGCAGCTGACACCAGGACTGGGCATTAGCCCACAAGTTTACCAACTGATCAAGCACATAATAAATTAAGAAAACGTTTAGCCAGGAGTGATGAGACAATTTAAAAGACTTTTTTGTTCAGATTTAATTTTCCAAGCAATAAAGTTTCTAATATTAACAAAGGTGGTGCGGCTTCTAATTTTTTTTGTACAACCTGTTTTAATTTCTTTGAATATCTCATTATAATGACTAGTCAGAAGACATCAAAATAACAGGTGAATGGAATCATCACCTGCCTTACAAAGCCAACATTTTCAGGATCTAGTTCTTTTGGATTTAGTTTTCTAATTACCTTCTTAGAAGGGAAGCACAAAGGTTAAAAGCTGCTGCCTTTCTAGAATTCTAGTGCTCACAATTCTGCTGCCAACCTGGAAACTTAATTTCCAAATTAAACAAAGCAATCTGTACAGAGCATCCAAATAAATATCTAATAAAAAATCTGTTTATAGAACAAAACAGATGTATGACAAGCTTGCTCTGCTCTGCTCCTTTTTAGTGGGCGAAGAGAGTGTCTTTAGCAACTCCACATGCTGGTGCATTTTGTGCATCTGGGAAGGTGGGAAACAGCACTTTTATGAATATGGCTGTGTTCTTTAAGCTGGCATTGTAGATCATACTAACAAGAGGTGCTGATTTTTCCCCATGAGGAGTTAGAGATGCAGATAAGATATTATGAATGGAAGGCCTGGGTTTAGGAACATAATGAGTCCTGTATTTCTTGGGTATCATTACCAATGTGGCATATTCTTATTCTTTGACTCCCAAATTTTAGATATGTTTGGGCATTTAGATATGTGCATCTCTTCCTCTAATTTCTTTAGTCATCTTAGGCTTAGCTCTTCCAAATCCAGATTTTTGAGAAGCTATACCCATGTCCGTTTGTGCTTGTAGTTATTTATTACATTTTAAGTCTTTGCATGGGTGTGTATGACAGATGTGCAATTAAGTGGAGGGAGACACGTACATACCACGGGCCTGTGTAGAGGTCAGAAGACAACCCCAAACGTCGGTCCTTGCCTACCATCTTATTTGGGGCAGGGCCTTTTTGTTTTTCACCCCTATGTAAGCTATACAACTGGCACACAAGCCTCTGGGTATTCCCCTGTCTCTGGTCCCCAATCTTCCCCCTAGAAGCACAGGAGTTGCTGACACACACTGCCAAATCTGGCTTCGAATCACTCTGGAAGTCTGAAGTGAGGTCCTCACACTTGGGCAGCAAGCATGTTATGCTCTGAGCTGCCTCCCCGCCCAGTTGTACTGGCTGGTTTTGTGTGTCAACTTGACACAAGCTAGAGTCATCAGAGTGGAAGGAGCCTCAGTTGAAGAAATGCCTCCCTGAGACCAGCTGTAAGGCATTTTTCAAATAGCAATCAATGAGGGGAGGGCCCAGCGCACTGTGGGTGGGGCCATCCTTGGGCTACTGGCTCTGGGTTCTAGAAGAAAGCAGGCTGATCAAGCCAGGGGAAGCAAGCCAGTAAGCAGCACCCCTCCATGGCCTCTGCAATCAGCTCTTGCCTCCAGGATCCTGCCCTGTTTGAGTTCCTGTCCTGACTTCCTTCAGTGATGAACAGTGATGTTAAAGTGTAAGCTAAATGAACCCTTTCCTCTCCAACTTGCTTTTGGTCATGGTGTTTTGTCAAAGGAATAGAAGCCCTAACTAAGACACTAGTTGTTTATGGTTTATGCTGAGGGGAAATTCAGGTGACATAAACTAGTCATTCTAAAGTGGCAGTGTTCTAGTACACTATCCTCCAAGCAGGATGCCAGCTATCTTTGTCAAAACGGATGTGCCTGCTCAGAAGATACCCTCACAATTTGGCTTGTGGACTGTTGACATTTCCTTGTAGAAGGAGGGCTCCTTGAGATTCTAGCTGCTCTTCTGAGCCATGTGTATGTAACTCTGCTACAACTGTTTATACCCGTGGGATGGGGGGAGGTGGTAAGAGTATATAGGCTGGGGGCCGTTAATGGAAGTGGGCTCCATATATACAGCTATGAGGAAACCATCATCCATGGTGAATGGGTGAACACTTTCCAGTTGTGCCTGCTTTCGAGTAGTCCACATTCCTGTCTGTTACCCCTCAACCATGTGCTCTGCGTCAGCCCAATAAACTCAATTGGTTCCCCAAAATGAACTTTGGTGGAATTGTGCTTTGACTAGTCATTAGGACATTATAATGAAGGGATAGACATTGTTTGCTTCTCGTCAAGGAAAGAATTCTTGGAATAGGCAGGATGAGCACCATGTTGCGCAACTGTCACCTCTCTCTGATTCCAAATATTTCATTCCTCTCCATGGAGAAGTCAAACCCATTAAGACATCATTTCCTACTCTTAACCTTCAACTCCTGCAAACACTAACCTGTTTCCCGTCTCTGTGGAGTTGTCTATTCTAGATCGTTCATATAAATGAATCATATTGTGACCTTTCTAGGAGCAGCTACCCACTATACTTTTCCTTTGTGGCTTCTTTCACTTAAGTGTAATGCTTTTGAGGTTCCTTCACACTGTGGCTTGTGTATTCCTCTATGTGAATCTAACTCCATTAAATGATATATACCCTTCTGTCTATCATTCATCAGTTGGTGGTCATTTGGGATATTTCTGTTTGTGGTTATGGTCAATATTGCTGCCACAAGTATTTGTGTCTGCTATTTATTTGTTTGAATAGCTGTTTTTTTTGTTTTTGTTTTTGTTTTTGTTTTTGTTTTTGTTTTTTTGGTTTTTCGAGACAGGATTTCTCTGTGTAGCTTTGCACCTTTCCTGGAACTTGCTCTATAGCCCAGGCTGGCCTTGAACTCACAGAGATCTGCCTGCCTCTATGTCCCAAGTGATGGGATTAAAGGTGTGCACCACGACCGCCTGGCTTTTGAATAGCTGTTTTAATTATTTGGGTATATACATAGGAACAGAATCGTCAGTTCTTAGGGTAAATCTTCATTTAACTTCTAAGAAATGTATTTATATTCTTATGTTTAAAGCATTTGAAAAGTTAGGCTATAAGTTTATTGGATATACATTGTCAATTTTATCTAAATTATTTTTTGAATAATTAAAAAATTATGGCTTTATTATTGTCCTTGAAACTTTCTTCAGTATTAGACACAACTTTTTTCTCTTTTTTTCTGGATCTCTGAAGACATTAAATATATGGTGAAAAAAGACCTATATTATTTATCTTTTTCATAATTCTTGCTTTTTATTTTCTCATATTAAATGCAAAATAACTTCATTAAGTTAAAAAAGTCATTGTTTTTTAACTGAAATTGCATTCAAGTTATATGTTACATTGGAAGGAAACAATATTGGATACCTTTTAGATTAGTACAGCTGTTTATTTGTCTTTTTCTTTCTCTTTTATTTTTAGATTGAAAAATTTATATGAATGTGTGTGTTTACACGTGTGAGTGTGTGTGTGTGTGTGTGTGTGTGTGTGTGTGTGTGTGTGTGTGTGTGCTGTACTCTCTAAAGTCAAAAGAGTGAGTCATATTGCCTAGAGCTGGAATTTCAGGTGGTTGTAAGTCATCCCACTCAGATCCTCGGAATTGAACTTTTGTTTTTTAGAAGAGCAGCAAGTGCTCTTAACAACTGAGCCATTTCTTTAATGAGCCCCCCTTTAATACTCTTATGAACAATACTCCCCCCAGATAGTAATCTGAAGATGGCTATAGACCAAATGTTAGTATCATCCCAAATTTTATGCATGATAAGCCCCAAGACTGTAACAGTGGGAGGCAGGCCTCTGGTAGGTGGTTGGATTACATGAGAGTGTAGTCTTCATCCGTGGGAGCACAAAGGGAAATATTTCTGCCTAGAGGAAGTTGTCCTTTGCTGGAATCCAGCATAACCCTACTATGTTATTGTGGTTTTATAGCCCTCAAACTTTTATCTTTAGGAACTCCGATGGTTTAGATAAGAATGGACCTCATAGGCTCATATATTTGAACATTTGGTCCCCAGTTAGTGGAACTGTTCATAAGGATTAGTAAGTGTGACGTTGTTGGCAGAGGAGTGTTGCTGGGGATGGGCTTTGATGTTTCGAAAGCCCACACCATTTCAAGTTAGCTCTCTCTGCCTCATGGTTGTTGTCTTAAAGTTCTCAGCTACTACTCCAGTGCTATGCCTACCTGCCTGCCTTCTACCATGCTCTTCACCATGACAGCCATGGACTCAACCTCTGAAAATGTAAGCCCCGATAAACTCTTTCTTCTATGAGTTGCTTTGGTCATGGTGATTTTTCACAGCAATAGAAAAATAACTAAGGCAAGAACTAAGATAAATTAATTTCTATTGTTTTTAAACTTGAATAGGATAAGATAGGGACATTTATATTTTTAATCTCACTTATTAATTCTAGTACATTTTCAGTTATTTTATAGATAGATATTTTATACATAGCAATGATGTTATTTATAAATGACTATTCTCTTTTTTCCTAATAGCTATATATTTATATCTCATTGTTTAGTTATAGCTTTCATGACAATAGATGATTTTGCTCAGTAGTGCATGCTCAGAGAGTACAAAAAATATGTGTGAGTTTAATGTGTCTTTAAAAGAAAATACAGACTTCACATTACTATTAGAGGGCATCTTTGTTTCATTTGCATTTTAATATGAATATTCATAATATTTTGTCACTAAGTATACTACTCCTTCTGGTTGATATAGATATTGCTCATATTAGGAAAACAGGCTTCTATTTTTTTCAAAGACCTTAAGTTAAAAATGAGAATAAATGTTTATCAAATTCATCCTCAGCAAATACAGACTTTGTCCTATACTACTTCCTGTTTGTTGTTCATGTTTCTTCTAACAAGTTATGTTTGGTGATGGTGGTTTATTATTTTAGTGTATTATGGGAAATCAAACCATTAGAACTTGATTTTACTCCTCAAAAAAGTCTTAAAATTAATCCAGATGATATTCAAGCACTTGACAATGAGCTCACTTCCTGTTTCAGTCCTTCTTGAGTGACTGAAGATGCTGATGTGCCCAGATGAGAAAGCAATGGCATGGTCCAGGTCCTGCTTAACATATGGAAATGAATTATCTTTCCTTCTCTCCACTGATTTACAGAATGGTACCAGCCAATGATGTCTGATGTCTGTGAATAAAACTAAATCCCTTCCAGAAAGTTCTAACTGCTCCCACTGGTTTCGTGTTTTTTATTTTTTCCCCATGGCTATTTCCTTGGAGACTTGAACTATCATAGAACTTGCATTTTTTTCCATTTTGTGGGAAGGCTTTATTACTGTTGATTATTTGACAGATCCAGCACTGTTATTTGAGTACATTTTATTAGGTATTGGGGTTAAAATGCCAAAATAGCTGGTTGAGAAAAGCTTTGGACTATGCTTACTCAGAGCACAACCACATGGGGCAATATGATCAGAGGCACTACCTGACTCATTGTTAACTGTCATCCTAACACCATACAGATTGCCAAGAATGAATACCACCAAGAATGCATGTAAATCTCAGCTGCCTTGGCAGACAGGATAGAGTCTTTGACATGAGTACATCAATTCGTTATTTTTAGAGGAAGAGGAGATGTTCCAGATACAAGAAATTTTGATTAATTAATACTATTCCTGACAGCATTAAAAAGAATGTGCTTGTTTCAGAATAAATCTCAAAGACAAATGGAAATGATTACTTTTAATAATATGCCAACTTGAATTAAAGAACTATTACTACTTCTCTCACTGTACTGTGAAGTTGATTATAATTCAGTTTCATTTCTACAGGAATGTAGTGGAATTGGAAGATGCCAAAGTCATTTCTGGATTGCTGAACTACTTTCTAGCTATGCTTTAGGTGAGGTTGTACAGTATTTCTACTATTCTTAGAGTATGAAGATGTGCCTCTGCAAGTTGGGTTGACCAAAGTTAATGCCTCATCCACTAGATACGGTACTCACAATGCACGGCATGTTCTAGAATTTCAGTAGATATTTGTGACATAGATATTAAATGGATACTGCTTTTTATCAAAATATAGAGCTAATGATGTTTAAATAAATATAAATGGCTATATTTTCTACCCATTTGTGTACTGTGATCTCTGAACTAAGAATTGAGAAAAATTATCATCTAGAAAATATTTACAATACCATATCCAGAGTTCCTGGTGGAGGTAGCCTAGAAAGCTGTACATTCAGGGTTTTTTTTTTCAACACATTCCCTTTCTCTCATATCTGTTCTTATTAAAAGAGATCGCGGGCAGGGATGGAATGGAAATTCAAAATGGGCTTCAGGGAAGTGCAATAAAAATGATGAGCAGGCTGGATATATGATTATCAGGAAATGCTGAGAAAATCAGGACTTAGAGAGGGGAAGGGAAGAATAAAGAAAACTTAATATTTGTCTTCAAGGATATGAAAGGTTATAATGAGGAAGATGCTGACAGCTGTTCCTTACAGTCACCAAGGACAGAGCTACTAAAAAGACGGCCGCTTTCTGGAGAAACTCTAGAACTCCACCGTGAAGGGTGTTACAGCCACGTTTCTACGTGCCGAACAGATGGGTAAGAGGCTAGATGGATGACAGCTACTAGATCATCAGCACTCTCCAAAAACTTGTTAGGGATGCAAATCCTGCACAAGGCCCAGACCTGCTGCATCCAAAACCGCAGGTGGGACTCCGCAAAGAGCTTTTCATGTTAGCGTGCTCTCCCTGTGACAAAATGGCTGAGAGAAATAACTTCGAGGAAAGAAGACTTGCTTTGATTAACTGGTTACAAGGTATTATCAGCAGACATTTTCTTTGAAAAGTTCTTTTTAGCCCCTGGCATTTCAGCACATTGCAGCAGGGATGGAAGGCAGAGGATACTTACTGCTCACTGCCTGGGAGGAGGAGAGACTAGTCTCCCCAAATCCCCTTTAAGGGCATACCAGCAGATCCTACTTCTTTCTACTAAGCCCACTTCTTATTATCACCAGAGGCAATGAAGCACATGGGCCTCGAGAGATGACTTCAGATCGGAACCATTGCAGTTTTAACACCCCCACCCCTGGGTGAGCGTGCACACAATTTGTATATAAATGTGGGTGCACAAATTGTGCTTCATTTGTGGGGGTTTGGAGAATAACTTCAGGTGCTGATACTTGCTGGGCAGTTGGTCTGTTGTTGTTCACCACTGTATATACCAGACTAGCTGGCCTGAGAACTTCCAGGAATTTTCCTTCCTCAACATCTCTTCTTGCCATAGGAGCTCTGGAGTTCCAGACACACTAACATTATATGGGTTCTGGGGGTCCTAAGTTAGGGCCTCACACTGGTATGCCAAGTGCTGTACTTACTAAGCTGTCTCCCGATTGTTGGTTTTATAAGCCCTTAGGTGACTTCAATGAACGTTAGATTTGAGAACTGCTGGGAAGGGCAAACTTACAGACACATTTATTCAGATAGTCTCAAAAATCAAGGGTCAAGGAGAAATATGACTGTAAGCCTCTTCAGTCTTCATATTGTTTGTTTTTTTGAGAGTACCTCATTAAAGTTGCTTCAATCCATCCAGGTTGCCAAGCTCAAAGGAAGAAGTTCGCCTACTACCATGGTGAAAGCAGCTCCAAAGGAAAATCCTTTGCTCTGGAAATCATTGAAGATGTTTTTCAATGACTGACCCTTTGGGGACACAAACCACTAGGCTTACCTATGTCACTATCTAGCAAAAGATATGGACACACAGAGGCGTGATTAGGCATATTCTTAGGAAGCTAATGAAGAAACAGCTGTGGCTTACCGAAGAAGGTTGAAGTAGAGAAGGCCAACTGTATTCTTACCATGGGTTATACTAAAAGCAAGTCTTGGATTTGCTTATTAATCAGATGCTAATTAATTGAAATATCGTTATCCAGATAAATAGCAAAGAAATGGTTCACCAGAAGGGCCTCTTGTCTCTTTAAGGTCCAGACACTCTGACAAGCAACTGTGCACAAGAAGTTCACTGGAAGACAATGGCAAGATTCCACAACAGGATTCTGTCACTAGTCAAGATGAAACCATCCCTTTTAGGGTGCTCTCCAAGGATCCAGCCACAATCCTTGCCTTATTTTTATGTCATACCCATGCTATTTTTAAAACAATCAATGTGTATTAATATCTAATTGTACAACTGACAGCTCATTTTTAATACTCTTCACATTAGGCAACTGGCTACATCAGGAATCTATTTCTGACATCTAGTATGCTAATTAGAAAGTCTCTGTTGTTGATGGAGTAGTGAGTGGCTGTAGAGCCCCTGCTAGCTGCCTCTGGAGGGAGGTCCTTC